>BROE01000026.1:7557127-7584259 GCA_036571765.1 Plecoglossus altivelis
CCTTCTCTCTCTCTTCTCTCTCCTCTCTCTCTTCTCCTCCTCTCTCTTCTCTCATCTCGTTTCTTCTCTCATCTCTCTTCTTCTTCTCTCTCGCTCTCTCCTTCTCTTGCTCAATCTCCGTATCTCTCTCTCTCTCTCGCTCTCTTGCTCTCTCGTCTCTTCTTCTCTCTCTTCTCTCTCTCTCGCTCTCTCATCTCTTCTCTCTCTCTCTCTTCGCGCTTCTTCTCTCTCTCTCTCTCTCCGCTCTCTCTCTCTCTCTTGCTCTCTCGTTCTCTCTCTTCATCTCTCTCTCTCCTCTCTCTCCTCTCTCTCTATATATATAATATCGCTCTCTGTCTCTTGCTCTCTCTTCTCTCTCTCTCTCTCTCTCTCTCTCTCTCTCTCTCTGCTCTCTCATCTCTATCTCTCGCTCTCTATCTCTCTCTCTCTTCTCTCTCTCATCTCTCTCTCTCTCTCTCTCCGCTCTCGCTCTCGTCTCTCTCTCGCTCTCCCTCTCATCTCGCGCTCTGTCGCTCCTCTCTCGCTCTCTCCGCTCTCTCGCTCGTCTCTCTCTCTCTCTCTCTCATCTCTCGCTCTCTCTCTCTCTCTCTCTCTCTCTCTCTCTCTCTCTTGCCTCTTCTTCGTTCTTCTCTCTCTCTCTCTCGGCTCTCTCTCTACTCTCTCGTTCTCCTCTCTCTCTTGCTCTCTCGTTCTCTCTCTCTCTCTCTCTCCTCTCTTCTCTCTCTCTCTCTCTCTCTCTCTTCTCTCTCTTTCTTCTCCTTCTCTCTCTCCTCTCTCTCTCTCTCTCTCTCCTTCTCTCTCATATATATATATATCGCTCTCTCGCTCTCTTGCTCTCTCGTTCTCTCTCTCTCTCTCTTCTCTCTCTCTCTCTTCTCTCCTCCCTCTCGCTCTCTCTCTCTCTCTCTCTCCTCTCTTCTCTCTTGGACTAAGATGGAGGTGTTTCCTAATGGAGGCTTACCTTTATTCCCTGTGCGTGTGTGTGTGTGTGCGCGCGTGTGTGACTTTGCAGGGAGTTTGGCCGCTGGAAGGTGAACAGCCTGGCTCTGGAGAGGCAGGAGAACAATGGCCTGGCGCTGCCCTTGGACCCAGAGTTCCTCCACACCATCAGGCAGCTGGGCAGGAGGCCCAGCCTGCCCGCCATCACAGATGCCATCATTAGGAAGTACGGGACCCACTTCCTGCTGTCCGCTACTCTGGGAGGTAGGTTTCAGGGACCCACCTCCTGTACCAGTCACACTGTGTAATACATCCTTTCCTGTCCCAGCTACCCTGGACAGTACCTCACTTCCTATCCTACCCACCCAGGATAGTTGCTCACTTCTCAAGTCACTCTGAGAAGTCACTAACTTCCTAGCAAAGACACCGGGAAGTTAGCTCACTTTTCCTCCAGTCTAAATCCCTCTCGAAGGTCCCTCACTTCCTGCTATCAGTCACCCTGCAAGGTACATTCCAGCGGTGAACGATTCCAAGACAGAACATTGTACAGCCTGGCCTTAAATGTATTCGACATCCCCCTGTCTGTTCTGTTAGACTCTACACAAGCGTCTGTCTTTCTCCACACAGCTGGTTTTCGCTGGCTAACATCACAGTTCCTGTGCTCACTGCGAACGCTCATCTGTCGGTGTGTGTGCGCGCGCGTGTTTGTGTGTGACGACCCAGGGGAGGAGTCTCTAATGATCTTCGTGGACAAGCGGAGGCTGAGTAGGACGGCCGAAGTGAGCGAGGCCAATAACACAGCAGTGAGTCTGGAGTCCCTCCACCAGCTGGCCGCCTCCTACTTCATAGACAGGGAGAGCACCCTGCGCAAGCTGCACCACATCCAGATCGCCTCCGCCGCCATCAAGGTAAACCGCACGCCCCTCGCACCCACCCGCACGCAAACGCGCGCACTCGGACGCACCGAGCGTAGTAAACACGCGCGCGTCGGCCACACCGAAGCAAACACATCTACGAGATGGAATTGTTGACCGTATAATCGGAAGTACTGAACGCACCCCCACAGTCCCTCCCCCACCTCTTTCTGTAAAAGCGTGGATCTGCTAGCTGGCCGACGAGAGTAGGACTGTTTGCATGAGAGAATAGCCATGTAAATACCCCCCGCTCCCCCTCCTCCATCTCTCATCTCCAGTTCCTGTACGCCATGTCCATTCATCACTTTGTCACCCGCTATCACACGGAAAGGAGTCTCGGTGGCTTAGTGTGCCCTTTGAGCCAAGGGCTGTTGTTTACCTACGTGTAGGCTGACGTTTCTCCCAGTGTGAAGGCCTTCTCCTGGACCTGCTCTAATGACGATATTACTGGTGTGGCATTCAGGTCACGTCACAGACTGTCTATATGTAAGCCGAGTGTGCTGTGCAGAGAGCGGACCGCTGAATGGGGAAGACTTTCAGGGTAGCGGATGGCGGTTCTGAGGGGTTCTTTGGATCTTAAGAGAGAGAGAGAGAGAGAGACAGACAGAGACAGACAGAGAGAGAGAGAGAGAGAGTTGGAAATCTCAACATTGACGAGCTCCTGTTCAGAATGCGGAGAGGGTGGCGTAATACAAGGAGGACATTTCTAACCGGACCGAAAAGTTCGGTATCGATCTCAATTGCTCTCTTGGATGACTTGGTCTTGAGTTATCAACTTTCACTCGCACTCTCCAAGCCGGTCGCTATTTTTCACGGACTCTCATCTCAGCTGCAGGTTCTCCATTGTGCCGTAGCACCATATATTCTCTAAAGTGAATTGGCAACAGCACGCGTGGCTCCTTTGGCAGCGCGCTCTGGGCCAAAGTGCTGCTAAAAACGGCTTGATTGAGATGAATAGAGAGACTGTCCTCTCGGTCCTCCTGTTTGTGAGGCAGTTTCAGGTGAATGATGTGAAATATTCACGGCATCAGCACCCTTTAATTCAGAACATGGATTTTCGCCTCATCCCGATGAAGACGGATGTCAAAACAAACCTGCTTTTAAGAGGAGCGCGGTGGACCCAGGCTTTAGGAGATAACATGTTTTCGAGATGAGAAAACGCGGGTCCGACACACATAGCAGGGCGGCCCCCCCGCTGACAAATACGGGAGAATAAAATGAAGGAGATAAAAGAAGAGGTCTGAGGCAGCGCACTGGTAGAAGGATCACGCATCGGCGTGATGTATCATCTACCCCATTTCATAATTTTCTTCGAGAGCTCGGCCCATTTGTCAGCCATTTTGGATATGAGTTAAGGTGTCACGAGCTAATGAAGAAAAGACTTATGAAGCGGACAGGGCCCGCTGTCGCTAATAAACGAGGTTTTAGCCTATCAGGGAGTGCGGAAAAGCAGACAGGAAATGCTAAGAGGACATAAATCTGTTCCTCTGCTTGATTTACAACTCCGACTTATCTGTATGGAGGTTCTGTTACGATTAGCCGGAATAATATCTAGATTCTGGCTGGTAAGGAACAAAATGAGAGGTTGACCTAATTTGCCAGGCTTAACCAGTGCTCAGCCAGTCATGGCATGGCAATAATTCATTTGTGTGAAAATAAAGGACTTTTCTTGTTTTTTGTCCTTCTTCACGGTAGCATTTTGAAAACATGGATACGTACAGCAGGGGGGGGGGGACATGTCGAGGGCGGAAGCGTCTTGGCGTATCCGAGATAGGTTCGACCGGATAGGAAAAACAAAGCTGCTTATCTCTCCTTGGACCCTGAGCCTCTATGAATAATTGAACTTTGGACGTGTTGCGGCATCTTCATTATTTAAAACGGAAGTCGAGCAGCAGGATCGCGTTATCTTTGACCTTTTGGGCGTGACCTCGGGACGACGTCTCTCAGGAAAACACCGGCGAAATACGTACATGCCGACACCGTATGCACGTAGAGCATGTATACAAAACGTTGTTGTCGTTGGTTGTGGATGTACAAGTCGAATCCGTCTGAAACTCACGAGGGAGGGTTGCAGTAAATTCTGACTGCAGAGCTGCAGCTGGACTCCCGGAAGTGACGTTTCAGTGGAAAGCTAGATAGAAACACATACCTCCTTTAGTGCTGACCTTGGCCTATCCCACCAGCACGAGTACAGAAAGTAAACCACTAATCAAAGTCTCTCTGCCTTAAAATAGCGGTGGATACATTAGACTGAAGAATACACACACACACACACACGTTCCTAATACACACACACACACACGTTCCTAATACACACACACACACACACGTTCCTAATACACACACACACGTTCCTAATACACACACACACACGTTCCTAATACACACACACGTTCCTAATACACACACACACACACGTTCCTAATACACACACACCACACGTTCCTAATACACACACACACACGTTCCTAATACACACACACACACGTTCCTCTTTGAAATAACTGAAAGCCAGAGCTTCACCCCCCCCCCCCCCCCCCCCCCCCCCCCCCCCCCCCCCCCCCCCCCCCCCATCCTGAAAAGAAACTCTCTCGTCTCCTGAAGTTTCCCTTCTGCTCCTCCCCGTAGTGTTTTGTGGCCACCCATATCCTTTCCAGGGCGCCTGTAACCTCATTCTGATACCAGTCGACTCATTCCTCGTATTATCGTTATTTTCTTCTTCTACTGCTTTTTTCTTCTTCGGTGGATAAGCCAGGCCTCAGCTTGGGATGACATTAGAGTGTAAGCCAGTGCAACAAAGTGGGTTTAAAACATCTGCCGCAATCCTCAAAGAACGTATAAACATCCAGACGCACATCTCGAATGCAAATATGGATTTGTTCGACTGTGCCTGCTGTGTGATTTGAGGGAAAAAAGAGAGAGAAAGGGTTGGGGGGGGGAGACATTTTAAATAAGCTCTGATTCCTAAGAAATATTAACGGCATTCCGTGAATGTTAAAAATGCTTCCAAAGTAGGCCTTTGAATACCCGTTGGAATTCAAATGATGCTCTATCGGGTGGTAAGTTAGAGACTTTTGTGCCACTTTTGGGGGGAAATATTCCTAAGTGCAGTAAACAGTGGCTGTGCTCCTTCATTAGCGTGAAAGTGAATACATGATTTCTATCAAGAGAAAGGAATTTAAATACGATTAGGCTTCACAGCCATTTCGATTCATCAGGATGCGTGGAAAATCGGCTACAGCAGAGCATTTAAAACAGTTACGAAATTATCCTTCGCTGTCATTTGAAACCAACACCGTTTAGTTTTAGATTTAAAACAGGAGTATGCTTTTAAGCCCTTTTGTTAAGTTGGGCCTCTCTTAAAAGGACAACATTATTTGCTAGTACTGGATGAACCATGCATACTTTAAATGCAGCGAGTCAGTAACTCATGTACCATCGAAGCACGACTGATCTTCCATGCTAGTCACGTCTCGTCTCCAACCAATACAAACTGCTTATTTCAGGAGAGCCTTTGACTGCCATTACCAGTTCCATTAAATGCAGCTGTTGGAGTTTTGGACACAGTCAGCATAATGTAATTGCGCTCGATTATGGCATATTAATACACAGCCCCGTAACTGCAGCCATCTCATTTACATGAGATGTTTTGGGTTGTCTAGCAGTCTTTTAATGATTTTTTTTCCCCCCCGAAAGAAGCCACACCCTAGACGAAAATATACAACTTGAACTTTTTTTGTGTTTTTTTTTTTGGGGGGGGGGTGATTGAAAAGAGTAAGTCAAGGAGCTGTGCTTTGCTCCAATGCGCACCCCTTGCAGATGGGCTCATTGCTATGCATAGAAAACACATCTTTAGATTTGCATTCGGTCAATTTTCCCTTTAAGTTGGACATCTGTCTGGTTTGGAAATTAATCTAGCGATCCCAGTGGAGGCTTCTCAATTTTTAATTAATTGCGTTGACACATCAATACGAAGAATGGAAATCAAATTCCTACAGTAAGCCCGGTTCTCTCTGTCCCTCTCTTTCTCTCTTTAAGCCGTGTCTTACCCTCTCTCTCTCTCTCTCTCTCTCTCTCTCTCTCTCCATCTCTCTGACCGCATCTCTTCCTCAAACTTTCTCCCTCTATTTATCTGTCTGTATTTTCTCTCCCTCAAGCCCCTCATAGCCTTTTCCACTCAACCCCACCCAATTCCACTGCCGCAAAAACCCTTAGCACAATTCGTGCTCGAAAGATAAAACACCCTTTCTTAAAAAAAAGAAAGAAACTGCGCACACTCGTTTTAACATCTTGGGGAAAACACAGAAAGGTCCTGAATAGATTTTCTGTCTTTCCTGAAGTCACCATTCATCTGACCTCAAACAAAGTGTCAAACGTCGCTTTTTGGCACACAATGTCGACAGCTCTTTATTGCTGGCTAGAAATCCCAAGGTCCCATTAATCTACTATGGTGATGTGCTAACTTTTATCAAGCCTTTGGGAAAATATTAAAAGAAGCCACTGAGGGGCAGGGGAATAATTTGTGTGAAATAAGTGACAGGGAGGGAGATTGCTGCGCCAGTGGGCTGGCAGTTTATCTTCAGAGGTGGCAGTGAAGCCGTGATAGTCAGCCAATCGAAATCAGGCTTTTTGTCAGAGATGATTGAGCAGTGATTGTGAACAATCTAACTGTCCTCTTGAAGGCGAGAGCAGAGATCCTCTTCCTGCTTTTGTGTGTCAGCGAGAATTCGGAGAACTGTCGACGGACGCCCCCCCCCCCCCCCAACTTCCCTTTTTGTCACACAGTACTGCGTTTTGACACGGCCATTTTCTGAAATTTGTTTTTTTTGTGTGTGTTGCGCGCGTGTGTTATTTTGCCGGCCGACTTCCCGCCTTTTCTCCTGGGTTAGGGTGCTGTTTGTTACCCTTCTATTGTGCCGGATGTCATCATCATACTGAAAGGCCTTCTGACCCCTAAGCTTCTTACTGTTTTTTTTAACTCCATCTAGGTCATCTGGCAGATGTTTTTAAATGCAGCCCCTTCTGGGAACACAGGACTGTATGATCCATTTGGCAACTGGCTTCCACGTCCGTGGGTTTCGGCTAAAATAAACCATGGATGTGCCGGTCCTTTGTTAATATGTCCTTGTACCGTGGGGTTCGGACCTTTTCCGGTTCCCCTTAGTGGTCAGACTTATGTGTCTGTGGACACCGGAAACTGTTCTGTTAGCGAGTCACCTTGTCAATGGTCCCAGACCCCCCCTGGACCTGTATGTATTGGCTAATCGCGTCTCAAAACGTCCATTCCGACTTGGACCTTCCCGCCTCGACTAACCTCTTTTAGGGCTTTATGTGCTCAACGTGGTTTATACACACAGGCGATAGTGTACGTCCTTTTTTTCCTTTGGACCGGAGGGGACGTGCGGCACTGAAGCTATTGTTATTTTTTGTTTTCACCATGGCATGCAGTCCGTGTTTCTGCAAATGTAATGACTTTAGTGGCGTTCGTTCACAGTGTGAGGATTATTGCCATGTGCCTCTCTCTCTCTCTCCTTTAGGTGACAGAAACAAGGACGGGTCCCCTTGGCTGCAGTAACTATGACAACCTCGACTCTGTCAGTTCTGTTCTGGTTCAGAGCCCCGAAAACAAGATTCATTTGCAAGGTTGGCCATCTATAATTGAACCCTTCCAGAAAATTTGATGGAATTGTCACAGATTTTTTATTCTCTGGCTGGCTCCCTTTAAGAGAGGCAGGAGGATGTCAGAAAGAATTTAACTTCAATCCGTCTTTCATTGGCTGTTGAACCACAGGGTTCCAAGAGAATCAAAGACAGTGATGTTAAAAAATGTAGAAACCTGTCAGAGGAATGAAATTTACTTCCCGTAGCAGTCTGGCCTTGTAACAAGGAAGAAGCTCTGCCAAACGTCATCCATATATATATTATTGTATTCAACCATCTGTTCCCAGTAGCTCAGCTGCAGGACAGTATATGTATGCAGAGAACATTCCTGCAGTTGCCTGCTCTCTCTCTCGCAGTGTGCATCAACACAAAAAAGGGTCGTCGTGTGTCACGGAATAGGAGTACATCAAATCGGCTGTGGTGTTATTCAAGATGACCCCGGAATTGAATTAATTTCTCCTTTTCCTGTCTCCCCCCTCTGTTCCCCTACCGTCTCCTCCCAACCCCCCCTTCCCCTCCCTTCCCATCATCTTCCCAGGCCTGCAGGCCATCCTTCCGGAGTACCTGAGGGCCAGGTTCGTGCAGGCTGCTCTCAGCTACATCGGCTGCAACGAGGAGGGCCAGTTTGTGTGTCGGGACAGCGACTGCTGGTGCCAGTGTAGCTCAGACTTCCCCCAGTGTAACTGCCCAGACGTGGACCTCCGAGCGATGGAGGCCAGCTTGCTGACCGTGAGGGAGACCTGGAACATGGCCAACAGCGACTTTGAGGAGTCAGGTACGTTGCCTTGACGACGCCAGAGGCGTTTCAGTTTGCATTCGGTGCAGTTCCATGGATGGATGGGAAGCCCTCGGTGACTTTTCCTGTAAAGAGAGCTATACAAACGTAATTCGATTTGATTTAGATACCCACAACAACGTGTAATGATAGTGACCCCATCTCAGTTGTGACAATTGGATTTTATCGGATACGTAGTCTATTGCACTTTTTTTCCCCCTACGAATGGTGGTTAACCTTGACAGTGAGCTGACATTCAGGCGTTGTCGCCTACGCTGTTGCCTGGCCTGCAGCCGTCACAGAACGTCACCTCTCTTTGTGGACACGGGCGATGCAGGGCCAGGCCCTCACTCCAGCCGCTTGTCCTAAACAAATACCCTCGACCCCCTGCCCGACCACCGCCTTTGTTGCAGTGAGCTTAAGTAATTACGGCGCTCCGGTAGTGCTTGTAATTCCGCCGGTGAGTGTGGCGCAGGGCCTGGCAGAATGGGTGGACTGCAGAGCAGGAGAGACATTAAAAGAGAAGCATTGTTGCCTTGTTGTTTCCAACGGCTGACATGCCCATAATGGAGGGAAAGAGGCCTGCGCTTCAGAGATGAGGTGTCATTGTCACCACGGTGAAATAGCGCGCTGGGTCTGGCAGAAGTGACAGTGTTTTTCTTTATTTATTTACCATTTTTGATTTGTTTTAGTTGTTGTTGGGGGGGCGGGGACGGGGACGGCGGGGACGGAGGGGTTTGTGCGTGTTGCTGTTTTTTTTCGTTTGTTGTTTTTTTTTTCTTCTTCCTGGGAATGGCGCCAGTTTAAGGAGGTTTACTCAGGATGCAATGGAGCACTGTAATTCCACGAAGCGCGACAACAGGGGGCTGATTTTTGAAAGACGCAAACAATCTTTACCGAGCACATCGTGAAATCGAATAAACGGAAAGACAACAAACCAAGCCTTGGACGCGTCAAGGCATATTGATTTATGACCAGCTAAAACAACAAGAAATCCTGAATTAAACATGCTTCGTTTTTTGTCAAGGTTAGCAACAGTATTTTGCCCGCGTTCACCGGTGAATAATGAGAAAATATCACACTTGGTTAGATATTTGAATGCTGGACTGAAATATTAAAGTGCACATGTTATTACTTTCGATAAATGGTCGTTTCGCTGTTTTAATTTCCCAGCTCGATGAAATACACCTTGACATCTGGCAGGAAACCCATTGACTCTAAATAGGTTTTGAATCAGAAGTCATCAGTGTCGCTGCTGTTTATCGTAAACAAAACAGTCGTGTTCTCATTAAGAATGAGCTCGTATTGATCACTCCGATATGAGTGTCCTCGTGATAAGATGTTATTGACTGTGGTGAAAACATATTTCGTTTTTATTGCAGTCAGGCAAATGAGTGTCATTAGCTTCACTTTGCCGTCTGGTAACGGTGTCTTTGCCGGAGTTTGTGGGCCTGGATGATAGGCTGCTCTCACACAGAGAGATTTGCCTTCTCTGCCAAGCTCTGGCTAAGCCCTTGGCATCTCCTGCGACGAGCCAACCCAAATTTAGTTCCGCCTCTGTCCATTACCATATGCATCACACAATATCACTTCTACTCTGTCCTGCGGGGATGCAAGCCCAGCCTTGCACGCTCTCCCTGCAAGGTGATACGAACGGGCTCCGACCCGCTCGGCCAAAACGAACAGGCGGACGATAGATAACTGAGCAGGCGGGCGGTCCGGCGCGAGGCGGAAACGAGCTTTAACCTCTCCGCACCTTGGCTGCCTTCCAGATGAGTTCCAGAACTTTGTGCGGCGGCTCCCCACGTTTTACGCCCTCAACTCGTCTGCCGTCCAGTACTTCTGGAAGATGGAGCCGGCCGTCCACCAGCGCTACAGGCAGCTGGAGCTCGCGGCACGCCAGCTCGTCAGCAAAGCCCGCCGCATCGTCAACAAACTCTTCACTCTCAGCAAGAGGTGTCGGATGCAGCCCAAAGTCCTGGTGCTCAGAGAGAGGTGAGCCTTGCACCTGTCTCCGCCGTGCCGCACTTTGAAACACCACTCACGTACGGCTTCTTTTACTGATGCCAGCCTTCCTGTATGGGTTTAGACAGGGTGGCTTTGCAGAAAGTCGGTCTTCTTTAGGGGGGATTTTGTCTGTGATAGTCTACGTTTCACGCCACACGCACGTCACAAACACAGACCCTCTTGCCTTCGTGGTATCTCTTAGAGGTATGATTTGAGTCATTCGAACAGTTCTATGTATGGCTTACAGCCCAAAGAAGCTTCCTCTGGTAAGACTATAACTAGTCCAAAATGTCTTGGTCTGAAATGTACTCCCCTTAGGAAGTTATTGGTGGAAGATAGATAACACTTTCAAAACTCAGCATTGTTTTTTAATGTTCTTGTTCTGCCGAGTTCAAAGGCAGTCAATCAGAGCACAAGAACGCTGCTCCAATCTCACAAACCCCCTGGTCGAGTTAAACCGCTGTGCTTGTCGTTTCTCATAATGAAAATAAGTTTGATAAATTGTTACTCTTGGTGGTATGAGACCGGAATGTTCATTAGGGGCAAAGCCATCCGACTTTAACAAGCATACATGTCTGATTGATATGCTTAGACTTCGTTTCATACATTCGACACACTGAGATCGCCTTCCTTCCGTGTTTTAATCTGCTTGTGTTTTTTCCAGCCCCCGTTTTTTAAAGGCATGAGCTTGATTTGCATTAACACTGTCAGACACAGAACGAGACTTTCAAATGTGTTCATTTCACACGCAGGGAGACGGCAGTCACAGCCGAATGCAGCCAGCGAGACAGGAAGTGAAGTCCTGTGTTTGGTTCCTCTTCCCTAAACGACAGATTTGGGGATGGATTGGGGATTCACACGCTGCATAACAAATCTCCCAACCCTCTGCGGTCTATTCTCCCTTGAGATTGTATTGTAGTAATCTGAACTGACGTGTCCCTGCTTTCAGATGCACTGACATTTTGTATTCAGCTCCCATTTTGAATTACTCTCCACTATATACTGTATCAGTGAGGTAATGCGTGGTAGACGGGACTTCCTGAAAAATGGATTCCAGCCACACCGTCGTCTCTCACATCGGTCTCTGTAGACCGTACAGGCAGCGAGACAGACTCTACTCTCTCCTGCCTCCCCCTTCTCTTCTCCTCTCCCCCCCCCTCCCCTCCTTCTCATCTCCAGGGCAATTTACACACCAAGCCTCCGCTGCGTGTAGCCAAGGTGGCGGGAGAGCGGCTAATCTTGTGCAAAGCTCTGTTTTTCCCACAAGCAGGGGAGAAACAGTCCGTGCCCATGTAGTCTACAGCCCCCGAGTCGAGCAGATAGAGATATGTCGAAACCAACGACTACGCCGAGATTAGCATATAGCACTGTGGACCTTGGTGGTCACGGGTTCGTAATTGCCTGCCAGTAAAGGAATTGGTTATCTGTGATGTTGCCTGTGAGATGGAAACGTTTTAACGTCGGCTTCCGTCGTGTTTAGGGGCTTTTCGTGCGACCCAACATCCACGCTGATTTACATAAACTGCTGTTTGCGTTGCATCTAAAAAATGGAGATAGGAGGTCTTTACAAAATTGTGCATGGCAGAAATAAGTCCTAATATGTATATTACCATACTGTAAATATAAGAGAGAGCGAGTAGAGCAGAGATCTGGAATATATAAATAAACTGTATAGTTCATTTCTATAGTTTATTTCTATATTCCCTAACAGACAATTAATATTGTCTGTTCTCTGTGTCACAGGCCTTTCAGCTACTGGCTGAACTACATCCTGTCCATCATGTACTGCAGCGAGAACAATCACATCGGCTCCTACATGGAGGAGACCCGGAGCTGCTCCTGCCCCTTCGACCACCCGTCCTGCCAGGGTGTCCTGCCCTGCTCTGTAGGCGAGGGCACCTCCTGCGCCTCCTGCTCCTACGAGAACCGCTCTCGCTGCGCCACCTGCAACCCCGGCTACATGCTGAGCCAGGGGCTCTGCCGCAACGAGGTGCCCGACTCCACGGACCACTACATCGGCTTCGAGACGGACCTGCAGGACCTGGAGCTACGTTACCTGCTGCAGAAGAAGGACGGCCGCATCGGCGTCCACGGGATCTTCGTCAGCAACGACGTGCGCCTCAACAGCTGGTTCGACCCGTCGTGGAGGAAGCGGATGCTGCTGACGCTGAAGAGCAACAAGTACAAGTCCAACCATGTTCACATGCTGCTGGGCGTGTCCATGCAGGTGTGCCTCACCAAGAACAGCACCCTGGAGCCCGTGCTGTCGGTGTACATCAACCCCTTCGGGGGCAGTCACTCGGAGAGCTGGATCATGCCCATAGACCAGGACAACTACCCGGACTGGGAGAGGACTAGACTAGACATCCCCCTGGACTGTTACAACTGGACGTTGACTTTGGGGAACAAGTGGAAAACTTTTTTCGAGACGGTCCACTTTTACCTGCGGAGTCGGATCAAGGCTCCCTCGACCAATGGGAACGGTTCGGTGTACTATGAGCCGTTGGAGTTTCTGGAGCCGGGGAGGAACTTGGGCTACATGAAGATCAACAGCATCCAGGTGTTTGGCTACAGCATGCACTTTGATCCGGAGGCCATCCAAGACCTGATCCTGCAGCTGGACTACCCGTACACCCAGGGCTCCCAGGACTCGGCCCTGCTGCAGCTGCTGGAGATCAGGGACCGAGTCAACCGTCTGTCCCCTCCGGGGCCCCAGAAACTGGACCTGTTCTCCTGCCTCCTGCGACACAGGCTCAAACTGTCCACCACAGATGTTGTCCGAATCCAGGCAGCTTTGCAGACTTTCAGTGCCAAACAGCCCAACTCCTTGGAATATGAAACCACCAAATTATGTAGCTAATGAGGGCGTTCAGCTTCCCACGTTTTCCCCCCGCTCTCTCGCGCGGACTTCGATTCGAGTTGAGGGGCGTTTCTGGAAGGGATGGATTTTCAAAAGGGATTGAAGGAGTGGGCGGGGTTAGTGGAAGATTAAGCCAGGTGTGTGTGTGTGTGCGGGGCGGGGCGGAGGGGCAAGGTTGTGCTTTGGGAATCCTGTAAAATTTGCTTTCATGCATTTTGTAGAACCTGATGAAGTATAAGTGCCGTTTTGACGGTGATTTTGTTGCCTCTCTCTCTCTCTCTCTCTCTCTCTCTAGGCTAATAACGCTGATCCAGCTCTCGGTCCCAGTTATGAACATCAATATTGTATCACCTTGGATATGAGGTTCGTTTCTTGATGAAGTCTCAGCCAGTCTGGAGAAAAGCCAGCATGTCTTGATTTATAGGGCCACCACTTAGTTCCTCGCATAACATAGAGAATATGCTTTTGTGTTCACTGTCTTTATTTCACTGCACTTGTCACGCCATGAATCCAATTGACCGGAAGGTCACACTCTCTATTTTTCAGACGTCTAAACTAGCCTATGGATTATTATTTTTTACGTTTTTTGTACAATTAGAGATTCTACTTCAATTGTTCAGAAATATAACGGCGTGATCACAATGGCTATGTACTGGGTCAGTTATGTTACATGTGCTTTTATTTTTATAATACAATCGTTTGTGAAAAGTTATAAAACAATGTCTATAAAATGTATATAACAGTGTGAATTTGTAAGATACACTAAATAAAAATCATTTTTATGTGCTGTCTGTAAATATGTAGCATAGTCCAATATATAAACACCTCACATCACTTAAAAATAGACTTGAGCTGTCGGCTATTGTCACGTCCATATTTAATGATCATGAATTTTTCTCCAAATAAAACTTGAGAACGTCTGACAAATCAAACAAATGCAGCATTTACAAAGAGACGGTGAGATTGAGGTGAGTGGGTTGAGACCGTGTCAATACATTACAGCTTCGCGAGGGGGGAAAAAAATGAAATGAGAGATAAAAAATAGATGAGCGTTCAAATGCTATCATGAAAGGTATGTCTCTCTTAGAAAGTACCACTGCGACATGCTACTCGGAGAACGTCTCAGTGAGAGACTTTGCTTTCATTCGCTCAGTGCATTAGATAGGCTTCATCTTCCATCTGTCATTTAAAAGCACAACTTCCAATCCAGACATTCTCTGGAACCTATCCTTGAGTGGACTGTGCAATTCATCTTTGTAAGAGGTTTCGACAACAGCCAACACTCCCTGACAACAGAATAATACATTAAAAGCTTCAAGAAAGCCTGAAGCAGCTCGCACCGGTGTGTTTGGCATAAAATAGCCGGTGAACTTGTTCTTCCGCTAATGACTTTTCCCCTTGGATATCCTTGAAAGCGATCCAGCCCGCTCACCCCAGGATACTAGCTGTGAAATAACACAGAGTGGCATTGGAGAAACTTTTGATGGTCACCAAGAAAAAACTTTATCCGAGGGGGTTATGCCCCCAAGCCTCCTTTCTCCTTTCGGTCATTTGAAACGGCGTCTGTCAAACTAGGGGCGCGTCGTTCCAAAAGAAGCAATGCAGCGAAATGACATGCTTAATGAGATTAGCAATAAATGAAAGCGTTGGGAAGGCCTCACACAGCGATGTGGGTGAAATGCCTTTGAACCGCACACGATGCCAAAGCGCTGAGCCACACGCTTAACAGAGACTTTTCGATAATCCCATTATTTAAGGGGGAAGGTGTATTCATTAGCAAGAGCACCCGCACGTACAGTACAGCGATCGGGTCTCTCCCTGCCCTTCCTGGTGACCCAAGAGCTGCGCTCAGGTATGAGCAGAAAATGACTTCGCAGTGGGTCAGTGAGGTCTACCAAATCTAGTTTGCAATGACAGAAAGGGAATCACCTGTTTCAGCCCTTACTGTCTTTTACACTTACGTTGATGGATGACTGCAGAAGACAGAGAGACAGGCACGGAATCAAAGCCCATTATCTCAGACGGTCTCTCTCCGGCTTGCAGTCTGTTGTGATCGGAGGAGCGCTATGTCTCACTCTGGTCCTTGAAATAAGGCTATTTCACCTGAGGGTGGTGCTGAGTTCCTACGTCCCTCAGAATAAATGGAGATCAGGCAGAGGCTGAGGCCGGGAGGGGGGGGGGGGCTGGGCTGAGGCCAGGTAGACGCTGAGATGAGGCTGGGTTGAGAGTGGGGGCCAGAGTGAGGCTGGGTAGAGGTCAGACAGAGGCCATGTCGAGGCTGAGTGGCGGCCAGGTGGAGGCGGGGCGGAGCGAGTCACTAAATAAGTTTCCATCTGCTCCTTAGACTTCCATTCTGGTGTAATAACAGGCTGCTGACAAGTCCTGGCTGTGCTCCTCAATCTGTCCAGCAGCTGTAAAGCTCCATCCCTCAGTCCCCTAGCAGAGACACAAGTCACCAACGACAGATCTCTCCGAGCTGTCGCAAACAAAGCCCTGAGACTCTACCCTGCCCCCCCCCCACCCCACCCGCTTTCTTACCATTTCTAAACAACTGTTGGGTGGTCTGGTTTGGAAAATGTGCTTTGAAACGATCACAACCAACACCTCCCCCCCACCCTTCCAGTGTTCAACTGCAACATTTCTTGTAAAAAATTAAAAAAACACACACAAAAAACACCGAAATATTCCTGCCTGTGGATCAGTAGTTGGGGTTGTTCAGCTTTTGTTTGGCCTCCTCAAATCAGTTTAAGGAAGTGCTCCCAACAGAATAATCGATGTAGCCTTCCCCACCATGATCTTCATAGTTCACCACGCAAACAGCGTTCCGGAGCGAGCAGTTCCCAACGCATAACCTCCAGCCCTCACCCCCCCGCACCCCCGCCTGACCCGAAAAAAGTAATATCACAACTCGTATAAGACTTAATAGTGTCACTAAAACATGACGTTCATGCATGAAAGTGAAACAGCACTGTCAACGTGGTTGGCAGAAGGTGACATTACTCCAAGTCTCATTCCTCTGAGGAAACGTTCCCCGAGAGCCAACGCTGCTTGTGTGAGTGTGTGTGTTTGTGTGTGTGTGTGTGTGGTCAGGCAAGGTGTCCCTGTCGTAAGACACCCCATCTCTTCCCGGACAGACTCGCTCACGTACTCCTGCACTTTCACAAGGTCTGTGAGTGGAACTGTTTGGGGAGGCAATTGACATTCCCCTGGCCTACCTACGATGTACTTGAGCTGAATATTTTGAGTACAAATGTTTAGGTGCATAAATTACATTTATGCACATTAGGTTTGACTGCCAGAGGGGGTAAGTGAAACTAATTTAGAGGCAATAAAACTAAATTAATGGAGTACAGGCTTCGGAGCACATAAAGACTTAAACCCTACTGAAAGTAACATTAACATGGAGAGTATGTAATTGTGAAAAGGGGCCTATAAAATAGTGATTTGGTTGGCCAATTATAAATCACTCACTCAAGTTCCAGTCAAGCATGATATTTCCGTCAGATCAGAAGAGGCGACGATTGTGCGAAATAATCTTTTGCTCCCGGAAATACGTTTTTGGATAATGAGAAAGAGATTTCTTTCTCAAGTTTTTCTCGCCATGTTATTGAACTTGTGTGACTTTGGTAACAGTTTAGAGTGCCGTGTCTCAGGGGCCCCGGGGGCTGTTTGCGGGGTTCTTAGGATGGTGCGCAGACGCTTGCGACGCCTGGAAGCAAAACTGTCACGAGGTGATAGAACACCGAGAACGCTCGTCGCTCCCCTCTCATCTCCTCTCCTCTTTCTTCATTATTAAAAAAGCAAACGCTAAAAAATAAAAAAAATTATAAAAAATGAATAAACACGCAGAAAACACATCTGTTCTCCAAGGCAAACCCCCCTTAAATCTACAGACACGCTGTTAGAATGCGATGGCTCTGATATTCCAAGGAAACAAAACATCCTTTTCCCCTGTTCCGTGTCCCCAACGCTGAACTACAGCTTGCCCTATCGCCCAACCTACTTACGCATGCCGAAAAAGAATATTTGTGCCCATTTCTGTTCCAATTGCTTATGATAAGAGGGAAAGCCAAGCGGGTCCTCGGGGGAGCAGAGAGTCTCATTTGAAAAATCGCCCGGACGTGCTCGTAGGTTGCCAACCTCCATTTTTGATGCAGTGGCTCATTTTGAGCGCGTCCTCCGAGCAGCGACACACAACCACAAGAGGCCTGGCCACGTTACCCAGGCAATTATCAGAGCCTTCTCCAACACCTGCCCACTCTACCCCCCAACTGGGTCTCTCAGGCTACGCTCACGGGCAAGGTGCAATTAAAGTGGACATTTCCTGAATTTTTTTTTTTTTTTTAACCTGTTTTTTTTTTGGTACTGCCCACTGAGAGCATGGTGGTGGGACGTTAACTGTATATTAGCATCAGAGAAAGAGCCACACGCAGCCAGGCACTGCATGAGGCAGTGATTCAGTTTGTTACATTAGTTTATACTCTACGGTCGGGCGTGGGAGAAATGAGTTAGCGACGTTATGTACCACTTGCCCCCCTCCCACACTCGCACACACACTCATACACACAATCTCACACACTCACACACACACTTACACACACTTACACACTCACTCACACACACACACACACTCACACACACACTCATACACACACTCACACACACACTCACACACATACACACTCACACACACACACACACACACTCACACACACACTCACACACACACACACACACTCACTCACACACACACACTCACACACTCACACACACACACACACTCACACACACACACACTCACAAGCAGAGTTGTCAGTGTCGCAGCACAGACAGTTCTGTGCTCCAACACCGTGCAGCTTTTTATTAAAATACATTAGCAGCTCATCAGATGTGAACATGGCGACCTGCCTCAACCGCTGCACCTCGTCATCTGATGCAGGATGCCTCATTCCGGTCGCGGGCGGAACTTTTCCTGAAGTCCAAATGATCCTGCAGATGAAGGTGGATGATGGGACAACAGAATGGGCAGACTGAAAGACGACTACGATCTTCCATGACACGTAATCGGGCGTGCTCTCCGAATGTTCCGAACTTTCCAGAGACATCAGCTCCGTCACTGTGTCCCTGACACAGTCCCGTGTCGCCCTGAGTCACAACGAGCTTGACCGGCCTGGATGACATTATTTTAATTGTGTTTCAAGTTGAGGAGGACTTACAGAGCACTGGGCTTAATCCAGTGCAATGAGATGTTGCCGTGTGATAAGTCAACACCCCCAGTCTGCCTCTCTGAGGGACTGGCAGGCAAGTTCAGCGTTGAGAGAAAATAATGGTTTGTTTTGCACGATGACTCTCCTGGAAGAGACGAACAAGGCGGATGAGAACTTCTGAGAGCTCCTGCGTCCATGTTTTTCTGCGGCTCTGCAGATTCGAACACAAAAGTGCTCCTTTCCCTGGTCTCGCCGTGCCTTGCCGAGATTGGCATTTGGCACAGGGAGGTGTGGCCAATGACACTAGACAGAGTGACATCCTGCTGTTTGTCACCGAGCACCCCCGTAGTCATCAGACCCAGGTCTCACAGTCCTTCAGGGCACTGGCTCATTTTTAATGGCTTTCCACTCAGGTTCGCTCTCAGGCTCTTCCTGTCTCTGTCTCGCTCTCTCTCTCTCTCTCTCTCTTCCACTCCTTCCCGCCCTCTCTCGCTCTCTCTGTCACGCTCTCTCTTGCCCGCTCTCTCTTGCCCGCTTTTTCTCCCCGCTCTCTTCCTCTCTCCTGCCCTCTCCTTACCTCAGTCCCACTCTCGTTCCCTCTCCCTTTATCTACCTCCCTCTCTCCCTTTATCTCCCTCTCTCCCTTTCTCTCCCTCCCTCTCTCTCCCTCTCTCCCTTTATCTCCCTCTCTCCTGTCTCTTCGCTTTCTCTCCCTGCCTCTCTTTTGCTTCTTTGGGTCCCCCTCTCTTGCTCCCACCTTCCCCTCACCTCTCTCTCTCGCTCTGCCACTCTCCGCCCCCCCCCCCCCTCAGCTCTCGTTCTCCCTCAGCTTCCTTTATATATGTTCTGACTCACGGGCACTCCCTCATTATTTGCTCCCTGATACCTGCCAGTGTTAATGAGTAGAGGGACTGGAGTTGGGTATAGGAGCGCCTGGATTAATGGGTGCGCTTCGGCGGGGAAGTTTGGGAATAGTGTGTGCTCTCACAGTTCATTACTGTGGATATATGACATTTTGGAGCGGAGAGACGCGGCTTAATGATACAGCATGATAAACATTCGAGACTGCTTGGGGAAGCGCTTGAGAATGCTGGGACCAGGAGGGATGTCAATAATGACAGGTCCCCCCCCCTTCCCCCCACGCTGTAATATTTGTGTTACGTAACACAGCTCCAGCCCACCTCTTCATTAATTGATCACCTAGAAGAGCACCTTTGGTCGTAAAAGCACAGAGTATCTATCTTGACTGCGGCGGATGAGAATCCATTCGTTTTTTTGTGTGTGTGTGTGTGTTTTGTTTGTCTGTAGGGTGCAATTCTGAATGCATTAGCATTGATTCATTCAAGCAAACAGAGACCGGATTGAAAAGGGTTTGCAGGAATGCCTTTATCGATCTGCCCGTGGAACTTGACAGCATAAAAAAAGAGCCGTTTTTTTATTTGATGCGTTCGATTCTCGCGCGAGAAGGCCGTGTTTCAACCACAACGTCTCGCGACTTATCAAAGAGTCAGCAGACCAACTTGGAATCGGGTGGGGGGGGGGGGGGGGGGGAATCATACAAACCCTCTTTTGGGGACACACTGTCCGAAAGAGCAGGACTTCCAGTATCTAACACACCTCCAAATGAATAGTCAACATGCAGGCCCGCAGCACTACTCGGCAGCTACTCCGCTGCGGCCTGACAACCTGTGCCACCTAAACCTATATTTGAGCAGGAGACAAATCATCCTTTGATTTGAAACGGACCGTTGCCTTAAATACCTGCATTCCTAACGAGCCTCCTCCACCCCCTCCCCTCCTCCCCCCTGGCCCCCTCCCCCTCTCGCTACTTGCCTCTGTATTGGCGTCCAGGGACATGGTGGCGAGCCGTCCGGCTGTCTGGCTTGCTGAGTGATTAACTAAAGCTGGAGGCTGACAGGCCTACCCCTGTGGAAGCAGGTGGGGGACTAATGTAGGCCTCTGTTTAACAAGGCCGGGGGAGGGTGGAGAGAGAGAGAGAGGGAGAGAGAGAGAGGGAGAGAGAGAGAGAGAGAGAGGGTGAGAGAGAGAGAGGGAGAGGGAGAGAGAGAGAGAGAGGGGAGAAGAGAGAGAGGGAGAGTGAGAGAGAGGAGAGAGAGGGAGAGAGAGAGAGGGAGAGAGAGAGAGAAGGGAGAGGGAGAGAGAGAGAAGAGAGAGAGAGGAGGGAGGGAGGAGGGACAGGGGGAGAGGGAGGGCTGGGAGGGAGGGAGGAGGGGGACGGGGGAGAGGGAGGGAGGGCGTTATTTAGAGGGAAAGGGGGGAGGAGGGGAGCCGAAGGGGTCGGTGGAAAAGGAGTGCGGGAAACGGAGAGGAGGGATGAGACGGCGTGCGTTTGGGAGAGCCGGAGGAGATGTGACAAGCTAGTTGTGTGGGAAGAGGCTTCCATGCGAAGCTGCTGCGCCGTGCAGACTAGGACGAGGCCCTTAACCACCGCCGCAGCCTGACAGGCGAGCTCCTGCATGACGCCACGTCTCAGGAGCTGCAGAGACAGAACGAAGTGGGGGGGGGGGGGTGTTTATAAGCTGTTTCTGTTACCCATCTCCTTCGCCTGCAACAGCCATGCTGAAAAACAGACGCTGTTGGATCTTTTCGTTGTTTTTATTTCAGGGGGGGGCAGGTGGAAACACTTAAGCTGGTGACTGATTTCCTAAAATGGATGCTGTTTTCCAGTAAATCGAGTGTTGAGGTTTAACAAGGTGTTGAGTGTTACCGGCTGCTGAGTACAGTTAGTTTTTTTTGGAACCGGTCGTCACGCGTGGGCGAAAGTGACGGACGAACCCATCATGACATATATATATTTAGCGATTCATTAACGCTGGAGAATAGTCAGCGTGGATCCGTTTCAAACACGGCCAGTTTTCCCGATGAACGCAGTTCAGAAACACTCTGTCAGCCAAGATACTTCAATTATCGCAACGCGTCTATTTAGAGACAGGTGTGAACGACTCAAAGAAATCAATCCAGGAGGAGAAATTGTACTATTCTGGGAAGCTTCTTCAACGAATGTCAGCTTTGTCTACAAAAAGTAAATTGGCCGACCGTTCGTTTAATAGAGCTGACTTTTTCCATTCCGTATATTAATTTTAGATGGAAATAACGTAACTTAATGAAGAGACTGCATAAAGACGTAAAGAATGCAGTGGACTGAGATTTATTAGTAGCTTGACAGGTGAAGATTATTGATTCAAAGCTATGTACAAATACTGCAGATTAAAAGCATAGTAAGTCAAAGATCAGTAATGCGTGGTTGACAGTATTGTAGTGGTTAGCTACAAGGAACAGTCTGTATTTACCAGCCACTGTAGCAACCAAACAACAAAATCTTAGGTAATTTAGTCAAATGGGTGTAAAACTGTTTTGACAAAGCCTTGATTTCCCAGCGCTCTTGTTGTTGGTTTATCAATCAAGACAGAGTATCGCTTTTTAAGGGAAGGGGTTTTCATTCAGGTCTGATTATGACACTTCATTAGTTTGATTTCTACCTACGGCATGGACTCACTGCGTACACACTGTCAATCTGCCACATCCGATTGCTGCATCTCCTCCGTTTTCTCCAACTTTCCGTATAAAAATAAATAAAGTCAAATGTTCCGAGGAGAAGTGTTCGACTCAGCATTTTGTCGCCCCATTAGCACATATCCCGGCGCTGTCACCAAATGTGGGCTTGGCTTCTTCCCCCACACGGTGACATGTTGTAAAGCCATTCGGTTTGTTGTTGGTTGGTTGAGAGAAGGTCAGATTAAACTGGTATTTCCTGCCAAGGGAGGGAGCTGCTTGCGAGCTATGCAGAGCCATTTCGCTCCCCAAAATATGGGCTTTTAACGCCACTGTGCAGTCGGAAAGATATTGGGATGTGAAGGTGAGAATGACTGCTTTGCTGGACTTAGAGTAGACAGGGAAGATCTAAGTGGCTTTGTCCAAATGTTAACAGGTGCATTTTCACGCCAAGAGTTTCACGAGCGATCAGACGTCTTTATAAATATTGATTGCATTCTGTATAAATATTTACGTATTCATACTGACGTTGGATGAGATGAGATATTCATGTGTGTTCATTGCGTGTTGGATGTACGCCCAGTTGCATAAACACGTGGAACTGTCGACCGGACTGATTGGATCTAAGCCCCCAGAGAAGAGCACTGGGAAATCCACCCTGCTTTGTTTCTGCGGTGCCGTTTGCGACCCGCTTCGTACACCGAGAGCCACTTGAACCGACTGTTTGTTTGTTTGACTCCCGGCGTTTGTTTCGACGTTGTTGAGGAGCTGGGGAAAAACAAACACACGCTCGCATCCCAGCGCGTTCCGTTGCTCTCTAGATCTGTACCCCCCCGCCGCCGCCTCCCCCCCCCACCACCACCTCTCCGCCCTCCCCTCGCTACTCCGTTCCCCCTGCTTAAAATGCAATCAGCAATTCTCCTTTTTCTCCTCAGAAACAAGAATCGTACAGGAGCGGAGCACCAACTTCAGAACGCGCCTTGTGGGAGCCTCTCAGAGGAGAGAGTGGAGCCAATGCCCGCTCACCAGAGGGGATCAAAATACTGCAAACCTGTCACTTTCCATCGCTGCAATCCTCCCCGCAATGGGCTTTGAAGTCCCCTCAGAAGTGTTAAATCACAGTTAATTAGCATAATAGACACGTTAACGGAGGCAACCGCACATATCACAACACGCAAACAAGGATAGGCAGGACGAGGCGGAAGAAGCGAAGGTGTTGAGGACAGAGAGTGAGAGAGAGAGAAGCTTACAACCGTGGAAGCGTGTGGCTATGCGTTGGTGCCGTGGAATATTCATTACAAAAACACCTACATCTAAACTACTTCAACCTCGAGCGAGAGAGAGAGAGAGAAAAAGGGAGGAGAGAGAGAGAGAGAGACAGAGAAAGAGGGAGGAGAGAGAGAGTTTTTCGTTTTTTTTCTCCAGGCTTTACCACATCAATGGTTGTGCCCTGCACAAAGACTGACATATATGCCTTCACACAATGCAGCCAATTATTTTTCTCTTCCTGAAAAAAAAAAAGCGCTGCCGTGCTGATTCTCAAATACTAACACATTCAGCATACAGCCTTTGATGAGTGATTTCCCCAACTTCACTTCAAGTAACTCTGGGCTTGAAAAATGGGGCCTCTTTGTGTTTGAGATTCCACAATCCACTTAATCCACCCATGCATTATGCTCTGGTACATTTAGCACAGATAAATTCATAGAACAATTCTGCCTGTTTACTGTTTGCTCAACCTTTACAAAGGGGAATACCTGGATGTGGAAAAAATAGGAAAAAGTAGAGGTTATGATTCAAAAAATGTAATAAGGAAAGTGTACGGTCCAAAGACCAGATGAGATGAGGAGCGACAAAACAGAACCAGAACTTTGTCAGGAGAAGCCTCTCTCTGGGAACGTCTTCAACACAAAAGTGTTGGCAGACATCTAAACACCGTTCCTCAACACAAATACCTCCTTATTACCCTCCGACACGTCACGCTTAACACGAGTTAAACAGTGACACGCACCGGCGAGGAATGAAAAAAGCGCTGCCCCTTAAGCGCCGCGCGGTGTTTTCCTGCTCTTGAACGTAATCAGGAGTAGGGGATTCAGCTTGACTAAACATCTCTCCGACGGAGGGTCCTTGAGAAAAGATCCTCGTTAGTGGATTTGTTTAGGCAGAGCCGCATCGCCGTGGCAGCCAGGGGGGTCCCCCTTTCCCAAACTGGGAACTACTCATCTACAGCTCCGGGTGTCATCTTCTGCTCCGGGTGTATGTTCACTGTTTGTGCGTGCGGTCGCCCACTACTCTGCTGTGTGTGCACTTGGATGGGTTAAATGCAGAGGGTGAATTTCGAGTATGGGTCCATACTTGACAATACGTCACTTCACTCACTTATACTTATTCACTTATTATTACAGTGTAGGTCTTCCTCGCAGTCTCTCTCTGTCCCCTGTCCTGTCTCTCCGTCCATCTCTTTTCTTTCGACCTCTCTATCTCTCTCGGCAGCGTCTGCGGTTTTCCGGCGTGTCGTTCGCCACGCGTGCTCGGCGCGCGGGGGACCGACGCGCACGCGCTGTTCTGTAACGGCAGACTAGCGATGGGCGTTGGGGAGTTCGCCGAGGTGACACTCCGGCAGCCTGACTCGCGATCGACACGGCCTGAGACCGCGCTGAAGCCTAGCTCCGCGTTCACCCCCGCTCAAGCCGAGCTGTGCTCGTCGTTCCTCGCTCGGATCAAAGACGCGGCTTTGTGCCTTGTCTTCCTTGCCTTGTCGCAAAGGCGTTTAAGCATCGTAAACAAGGCATTGTTGCCCGCGTATAGTCCCCCTTCTTTCCTTGTCCTGTGAAGACAAGGAAAGAAAGAGCTGGTCTACCGGCAGCCAAGACTGAACAATTAGAGGTGGAAAACAATGACAAGCTGTCTTTGTGTTCTCACCAACCCCCTCCACACAGCGTGAGACACTGACTGGATGGTTTAGTCGAACTAAATGTGGAATTTGCCAGTCTTTAAATGAGTACGGCGGGGAGGCAGAGTTTGTATCCTGCTGCGTGGCTTCCAATCCTCCTTGTTAAGACATTGTAAGCTTTTGTACATGGCGAGCAGGTGCTGAATATTTATGAACCGTAAAAATACCCCCCTAAATTAACGAGCGGACCGCACTCCTAAAACTCGACTTCGCACAAGAGATTGCTCATTAGTTTGGGGGCGCCGGCAAAAATTGCGGCCCACTCGAAAGGGTTTCGAAGTAGACAGTCGCAATTCGAGGCGCCGAATGCGCCCCCCCCCCCCGGTGTCATCCCACAATGCAGAGAAGACTGAGATGATGGTTGGTGCGGAGGGAAAGAGGGTATGCGTGGAGGCCTGGGTGCAGCAGCCATCTCACGCTGAAGAGGCTTTCTAAAGAGCTCCGGCACAGTCGCCTACGCTTCAGTCGTCTGGTCGCTACCACTCACTTTGTCAATCTTCCCGTCCGGCCCCTCGAGGTTGAAAAAAAAAGAGGAGGCAGGCTGGACGAGACAGGCTCCCCACCAATTTCCACCTTCCGCTGATGGTCCAGGAGGACATCGACAGCAGGAGAGGAATAGAGGACGGACTGGGAGGGAAGCAGAGAGCGAGGGACTGGGCGGAGAGATGGAAGAGAGTCACCTCTCTGATCTCAACGTTTTGAGTCATTTCTATAATGGCTGCCGTTTTTTTTTTGCGGTCGGAGTGGATTGCGGCACGAGATGTGACAAGTCACTAAAAGGCGCGAGGAAAAGATAAGGTTCGGCCTCCCAAAATAATTGAACTGACATGAATGCTTTGAAATGCGACGGTGTGACATTTTTTACGTGTTTCTCCGCTGGGGCGTGAATAAAACACCATCACAAAAGACCCACTGAGTCCAGTTATTCAAAGGCACTCCTCATCTTAGGCAACCTTTCCCTCTGGAGCGCGCATGTTCCTTTGCCTTATGATTACTTTTCTTGCCTCGCAAGCAGTGGAAAGCAGTTTCCACACGTTTATCACAAGGTCCGACACAACGCTAGCTCTAACCCCCGGGCTAGCTTGGAAATGAGTACGGCTGAGGTCACTGTTGCTACGTCATTCATCCTTTCATGGTTGCTATGTCAGCAGTTACAGCGTAGTCTTTTTGTACAATTGGGATGTAAGTAAATTGAAATAACATAATTGCAGACAAAGACCCACCCGTTGGAAGGGCAGTCATAATAAACATTACGATAATGACACAGCTCCAGTGAAGATCGCGATCTCTTCCTATACTTCTTTATCCGACGTACAGAGTCATAAATATTTAACAGCAATTAAATTAGCAATGAATTGGGCTATTTACCAATAATGTGTGTCTTGAAGAATGATTACAAAGCACTAAACACGGAGCACCTCGCGAGAGACTGTCCTCCGGGGTCTAATTATTGTAAACAATGTCGTGTATCGAAACGGTTCCTTTTCTTTCTGCTTTGTGGAGCACAGCTTTGGGGACCGCATCCCCAAGACCCGCAGTCTACTCTGCAGAGCAGCAGTTGTTTGTCTGATAGATCACAACCGTGAGTGGTGAAGAAACCATATGAAACCACCGCTAAGTTGCTTTCATCCTTTTTGAACGACCTAACGTATCGAATGTAACTAGGCCAACCAACACCAGCACAGCTGTCGCAGAGACTTAAATACATTACCGGATGAATGTACAGTTGGTGATTCATGCGGTTGTCAGCCTGCGTGTGCATTTAGCACCACTAAGTTGCTTTATGTGCACACATGGCAAGGAAAAATGTAGAGGATTGTTTAAAGGGTCATATCATGATTTTAGAGGGTATTTCACACTGTTCCTTAAGGCCCCTGAATAGGGTCTGTGGGTGGGTGTGGCTTGGGTCTATGTGCTCTAATGCAACCCTGCTCATGAATATGAATATGAATATTGACGTTGCTGCGTGCTGATTGGCTGGCCTCTAACGAGTGAAGCTGTGGTGCACAGAGGCAAGATGGCTGACAGCACTCACTGAAACATCCCAAGGTGGAGATACCATGGAGACCAAAGGTGTGGAAACTCATATGTTTGAGCCTGAATCAGAGGAAGAATCTAATATGCAGAGGAGCAACCAGTCGCCCAGGGATGGGAAATGACTACTTCGCAGTGGTAAGTTTTGCTACTTAGCACTGACTTGAGTCTGCAGCAGTTTGTAGCTAGTCAGTAGCTACAGCTGTGTTGCCGTCATGTAGCGCTCTGGTGTTAAATTGGGAGGGCGTGACAAAGGAAAACAATTGTTT
>BROE01000026.1:7584958-7606562 GCA_036571765.1 Plecoglossus altivelis
CCCCCTCCTCCAAATGACCAAAAAGTCATTAATTGCTCCAACACCCCCTGGGATCACAGACAGAGAGCCGAGATGACAGGAAAATGAAATTCCTGAGAGGCTGTCTACTCTTGTTTGCAGTGTTGTTGTGTATCCTGTAATGAAAATCCCTGAATTGGAGCTAAATTGAAGAAAAGTAATTCATTTCTGTCCTGTGCCCGGATGAGCCATCACACTTTATTAGGGTCATATATCTCAGAGATGCTGAGGCTGATCAAAAAGCAATCCTGTTTCAGAACTTGACAAGAGACAAGTCACTCAAAATCAACTCTACATGGAAATATAAGTGAAAGATCATTTCAATCTCAAAAGCTTCGAAAGAAAGCTTGCACAAAGGGAGATTAAAGCCCTTATGAAGGTAGAATAAAAGGCAGTTGGGGCTTTTTTNNGGGGAACACTGTGGCTTGGAAAGTTCAGGCAGAGGGGGAAAGCCTATCAGCCAGCAGGAGATCACCACCCTCTGACCACCATGCCAGACGCTAGCAGAACAATTACTTGTGCAGCTTTCACAGGTCGCTAACCCACTGTGACTTGGAGAAACAGACGGAAGAGACAGGAAAAGGAACGCTACGCTAGGCTAACTACATGGCGGCCGCATTCGCCAGAATTTTGGGGTCGGTTTCTTACGTTGCCTATTGCGTGTGGGGTTGCGAACTTTGAAACACTGGCAAGATTGTGTGGGAAAGAGCTATAAGGCCACTTGTTAGATACAAGTTTGAAAGTGTTTGTGCTGTAGTTGAATGCCTGTGACACTCACCCACGACAGGGAGAGAGACAAACAAGGCAAGATGGAGGTACAGAAATGGAAAAGTGGGTTCAAAGCGTGAACCTGATGTAAGAGTTGGCAAATCTGAAAAGGTGTTGTTTTTTTTAAACTTATGTTAATATTCATAGTCTTTACTTGGGTAGGGAAGACAGAGAAGAAAATATGTCTATGTCACGTTGATGCACGTGTCAGCATTTTTGGAGCTCTTGGCAGAGTGGGGACACTTTCACAGTTGGGTTTCATTCCATTATTGGTGCCTCAAACCATGACAAATACTTTTATGTTTAATGCACTGTTTGCTATTTTCATCAGAGATGCGAAAGCATTTTTTTCTTTTTTTTTTGTGCTTGATGTGCAGTCACTTTTGACAAACGAATGAATAAAAACCACATAGAGTCAGGACTGTATGGATTAGCATTTTGGGGTTTGGGCTTATAACCAGTGAAAGAATGAGAAGGCGGATGTTATACTGTCATTCCAGAAAGTTCTATTTAACCCTGTGTTGATTCATAAGAATGCAGTACGTTTTCCTAGCCTCTTCATTGTCAACAGTAGATCATGGCGTTTCTGCGGACTTGTGACTTGTGCCTGGAGAACCGAGCTGCCTTTGTTTACCAAGCTCCGTCGAATATTTATCGTCCGGTTATTTCAACCGTTTTCCATGCCGCATGAATAATTGCCCGCGTGTCAAAGTGATTTGCGGCAGTTGGCGGGTCTCGTGAGAAAAGCAGAAGTGTGGTTATGCCTGTAAAACACGTCGGTGTTGCCGTGGCATACGCTTCCCCCTAGAGAGCCCCCCCGCCCCCCGCCCCCCCAAAAATCCTGTCAGTGTTTGAGTTGAGTCGTCATGCGCTCCCTTCCGAGGTATTTATGGCGACGGCGTCTGGTGGCGTGGCTTTGACTTTGCTTCTCGTTGTCAACAGAATGCATCTTTCACAAAGCAAATCGTACTTTTCTATTGTAAGAACTTCTGGATATCTTAAGACAGCGCAGATCAGCACTAAGACAACGGCTCACATTTCCAACTGAGTTTAATCTGCCGTGCCTCGGGTAAATTAAATTCGATTTGTCGACCCGTTCCTTTACACTTGCGTTACCCAAGCCAAGGTCTGCGCTAACTGCCTGACGTAGTTGCCGTAAAGAATATCTAAAAGATGTCTGGGAACGCATAAAACCCCTTGCTCCCAATGTGTGACCTTTTCAGCAGTTGTAAAAACCCGGCTCTCTTTCTCCTGATCCGTGATCACTTAGCTTCCTTTTGATACGACAGAGGCACATGCCAGATCAGGGTGATGAATAGCACCAGTTCTGGTAGGAACCAACAATAGGCCGTTGGTTGAAAAATCCGAACGTGGACATTTTCAGACTGGGTAATTATCCACGTCTCCCAACCGAAGATGGAAAGGTCAGAATATGTGTGGAGTTGTCTCAGAACAGCAGGCACCCTGTAATTTGACGTCCATTATTTCAAAGGGAGAATATATCTTTGGAACAAATTCATCTGCCCTGTAAAGTAAATTGAATCCACAGAGGGGAGGGTGAAGTCTGAAGAGTGAGTCACTGCATAGCATCGGAGCGTCGGAGACCTCTGTACAGGTGACAGTCTGAGATGCAGGTCAAACAGGAGACGAATCGAGCCAATTGATGTGCTTCCCAAGTCCACGCCAAGCAGCATGTTGCAAAAGCTCCTAGTGTTCTCATTATAGAGCCCTGCGTCTCACACAATTCATGCTCAGCTTGATTCCACCCCTTAAAACATGTATTTTAACATTAATTCCGATCTATAGCAGCAACAACAATATTCAGTACCCTGTTTATATGAGGCAGGGGACAGCTGTGAGTGCTTGGATTGACTGCTAGAGTACGAAATAATATCGTTGCACTCCTATATGACGAATGGTCTTGCCATTTTAGTGCATGATGTATTGACATTGCCATATCCTGCTGGATATTGACTCGTTATCGATGAGCGAAGTCAGTGCAAACGCTTCGATAGTCAAGGAAGTCATCATTCAAATCAGCCTCGGGCATGGATGTTGCTCTTGGGCCCTATCGAAATCAAGAGGCCTTTTTTTTTTACCTTCCAGAGCCCGGCGTCGCGTCCCCTGAACGCCTTTCTCATAATCCCCTTGCAAGCGGTTCTGCTAGCGGTTGCGTCATCGACGTGTTCACCTGTTTCAGAAACACCGTTTGATTCCGTCCGATGACGGATGGAATCCTGAGAGGGGAGCTTTGAGAGTTCCGTCAGAAACGCCGCCACAATATTACTTGACCTTTGAACAGAAATGACTGCGGCATCAGCATATTCGAGTACCATCTCTCCGGAGTTTTATTGGGTGTCAGTCAGTCAGACAGCGAGCGAGACGCGGATAATCACTCTTCTATTTTTACTTTGGGCAAACACTGAAGCACAGGGAGGGTAAAGTTTCATTAAAATCCAAATGTCATTACTTTCACTTTCATTTTGTAACCCTATCTAGAAATCTGCCGTCATTTATTTGTTCGTGTGACATTTGCTCAAATTAAGCTCAAAGGGAGTTTGCTCAATCACTCTCAGGAAATACTCCAAGTCCAAACTGTTTCAAGGACTCTCCCCCCCCCCCTCCAATACTTTAACGAGTGGCCATCAAACATGTGACAGTTGTGCTGTTCCCTCCTCTCCTTAGTGTTTTTTTGGGGGGCACAGTCACTCGCTCCTACATCCTCTTCTCTGCCGGCACTCACGCATGGAACACGCCTGTCAGAGATGGCCGACAGACAGGCTGACACGCCGGCGTCCGATGACAACCCCCTCCCGGTGAAATCGGTGCCGGAGTGTGTGGAGCTGGGAAGGGAGAGGTAGGAAAAAAACGAAATAAAAATGGTAGCTTTTCAGAAGAAACGCAGGCCCAGCGCTCTTGACGGTATTGAGATTAAGACGGACTGAAGGAGCGGCGTACTTTAGGGTGATGGAGATTTTTGCCGGCAGCAAGCTAGCGCTGAAGCCTGCTCTGTTCATCCTACCTAGTTGTCACTGCCATTTCCAAGTTCCTGCTCCACCACCAAACCTTGTTGTCCTCTTGCCCTGCGCCAGCAACTGTCCCCAGCCCTCGCATGTCTCACCAGACGAATTAGACCGACTTTATTGCCTCGAAACAAATGGGGGGCTTCAATTGGTGACTCCCGTGAAAAATGGGGACCTCCAGAAGGATATTTCTTGGAGGCGTTACAGGTGCCATGATGAATGGGGAAGGGGGCAGAGGCAGGAGAGGCTTTTCAGAGCCTGGATGTTTCCGGCTGATTCTCATCTGGTCTGGCAGAGGAGACACGATCGTCCACTCTGCCAGATAGAGACACCGACCTTTCTGTGACCTCTGGGCCAATGCCAGGGAAAAGGCCTGCGGGAAACTGAAGGAATCGCCAATGACAACATGAAGTTAACAACGGATAATGGGATGTTACACGATAACAATTAGGTCATTGAAACAAAAATAAAACACATTATTATTTGAGATTACTTTTCTATCATAATTATCATATTATTTGATGTATTCATTTGGATCAAAACATTAAAAAGTAATGTTTTTGAATCAAAATGAAATGGCATAATAAGCAATTAACATCATCATATAAATATGATCTACTAATTGGAAGTGAACATATATGACATATCATTTAATATCTTGGTACTATAAAATAATCATCTATATACTTGATTTTGTAAATGGGATTAAACCCATCGAACGGGTAATGAAGTGCTATAATGAAGACAGTCTAGTACTGATTGAGAATACATTTAATTAAACCATATGTGGGTGATAATTTGGCGCATTACTCCCACAGGAGCAAATCTAAGCGGTGGGAGGTGGGCTTTTTGAGTTATTATTAATTGTCAAGCTAAGTCCTATCTCTGCATTTGTATCTTCTAAGTCTTCCAAGGCTCTGCAGTTGCCATCGTGGCTGATGAAGAGAAGACTGCGATTTAATTGTATAGCGCAGTTTGGTTCTGGAAAAACATGAGTTTTTAGCTCAAAGCGAATGGGTGTGAATCTATGTCCTTCGTGGTCTTCCATCAAATTCAGAAATATTCCCGGAACCTTCTTTCCGCGCATGTAATCTCCAGCGAAGAACAAGTAAACCGCTTCAAATGAGTCACTGTTCAAGCATTAAAGTTTTATGGATAATTACTAGCTTTAACAGCATCTTTAATGGCTTTATTTTAAGGCCGCTGAAGTCATCTCAGCCTGCGAAAACATTGATGTTGAAGTTAATTTCCATTGGGATCTGAACACAATCTCTTGGCCGCGTGGAGGCCATTCACTCATGTTGTCACGCCAATTGGTAGAGGTCAATGCAGAGAGGCCCTTCTCCCAGGGCAACTAGCAGAGCGCAGAGAAACAGATTAAGATCCTCTGTATTGATAAACCATCCCTGACAATGCAAACTACCCACCGGGACCCCCTGACATGTTCCCTTTTGACTAAGGGCTCTTTCAGCCCGGGCAGATAAAGTTTAATTATGGTACACAATGGCGGTCGTTGTAGCCGGTGCACAACACCGCAGAGCTTTGTTCATGGTAGTCAATCCACAAGCGCAGGACTTCGATACAGACCCGCGCTTGATTAGATGTACTTTAGGGCAGGGGCAAGCTTTTTTTGTGTGGAAGAATGCGACGGGGTCGCATTGTGCTGCAGCCGCAGGGGGTCTGTGCAGCGGGGTGGAACCGGGACACCTTGGAGGCGTGTTCCACAGCGTGAAACCAGGGGAGGACCCATGTTCTATTGCAAACAAGGCTTAGCATCTCCCCATATGCCACGCCACACAACGTCTGATCATATCGTTGGTAGGGGCCGTATTTGAATAAAGTCTCTCTCTCTGCTCTCTCTCTCTCTCTCTCTCTGTGTCTCTGTCTCTCTCTCTCTACCCTCTCCCTCTTTCTCTCTCTCTCTCTCTCTCTCTCTCTCTCTCTCTGCCCTCTCCCCCAACCTCCCTTTTCCGACAACGGGGTCATGCATGTGTTTTCCCTCTAGCGAAGCAGTTGGCCCCAATGAGCCCAAACATGTGTTTGCGAGAACAACTTCATTGCACTCCATTTTCACGGCGACAACACATAAATCACCCGGCCGCCCCGCCTCCTGCCGCTACCGGCACAACGCTGCCTCGCCACCCGCCTGGGGAACGCTTTGCCTGGAAATCCGCCGTGCGCTCGCGGAACGAAGGAGAAGGGGGGGGGACAGGGGAGAGAGAGGAGAATCCCGAGGTCAGCTCTTTGCGTCTTTGGGGACAATCAGGAGAGCGAAAAGCTGCCATCGCGGCAGCCAATTTGATCATGTGTTGGTGGGGCTGGGCTCTCCATTACCTGACAGAAATAGGCTTCTCCCTGGAGGGCCCAGTCCTCATTGAACAGAAGAGGTGGGGATGGTAATTACATCTTGGGCGAACCCCAAATCGCTTCTCATTAGTCGTTTCTTTCCCCCGTCGCGGTGCCGATATCCTGAAAACGTCCCTCTCAGCCTCGCTGCAGGCCTCGTTGAGATGGGACGTGTTGTTGGGGGGTGGGGGGGGGAAATGCGGCCTGATTTTGTAGCCCTTAATTGCGCGTTACCGTGTTGGTTTTGGCCCGAGCTCAATCACTTCCCTGTCAGGCCGTTGTGTTCGAAAGAGAACGAAGCTGACTAGCTTGGCTTTCTGCATTCTCGTTGTTCTCCTCTCCAATCTTCTCGGCTGCCTCTCTCTCTCGTTCTCTTTAACCATCCCCCTCTGTCTCTTTCAATCTATTCGTCCCTCTCTTTCCTTTCTTTCCTCCATCTCTCCCCTTCATCTCCCTCTCGTCTTCTCTCCTCTCGCTCTCTTTCACTCTCCCGCTCCTCTGGAGAGTGAGACGGCTCTGCAAGCAGCCCTGGGAAAAACTCCCCTGACGGCAGACATTAACTCCCACCTCATTGAACTTTAATGAAATAATTGAAAAGCCATTTCAATGTTGTGCTTTACCTTAACCTAAACATTGCCGCCAAAGTTAATTACCTTTCACTGAGGGATGCCTGACAACGGATTTTTTACGGATTCCTCGCTTCTAATGGCTGCATGCTGCCGGATTCTTGGGCAGGCTAACAGCAAAGGAGTTTACAAATGGAATGGAATATACAGTAGAGTGAACTTAAACTCTAAACCAAAATAGACCTTATTCCTGGTGTTTGGCAGAATACATGCCATAGAGGCTTAAATCACAAAATGCACACGCATACACACGCACATGCACCGACACATTCGATTCACTCACGCCCACAGACGCCCGTCTACACAGCGCGTCCGCGCAACGCAGAAACGCACGCGCGTCACATGCCACGAACCCAGACGCGCACGCGCACGCTCCTGTTGAAAGACACCCACCTGCCCTGCCCTCCGCAGGCCGCTGACCCGCGTCCGACTGCGACACGTCAGCCCAGCCGAGCAAGGAACAGCCCAGGGCTGAGCCGTGCAGAGAGTGAGCGAGAGAGAGAGCAAGAGAGAGCGAGAGAGAGCGAGAGAGAGCGAGAGAGAGCGAGAGAGCGAGAGAGAGCGAGAGAGCGAGAGAGCGAGCGAGCGAGAGACGCTCAGCTGCCTCCGTAACCATTCATTCAGTCACTTAAGCCCCATCGGGGGGGAAAAAAATAAACACGCGACAAAGGGGAAAGTGAAAGTGATTGGTGTTTGATTTCCTTTGACGTGGAGGACATATGCAAACAGTTGGCTTTCCGGAGTTTGCTGTCACGGACGATCCCGTCCGCTCTCCCCTGACTGACTGCTTCAGGTTCCAAAGCAGCTAGGACGTTCAGGCTCGGCGTGTTCTCTGAGCGACCGGGTGGACGGTGGCTGTGACAGCGTGGCCTGGCTGGCGGTGCGGTCCGGGCCTTGGAGCGGAGAAGAGGGGAGAGAGAGAGGTCGGGGGAGTCTGTTGTCGCAGGTCTGCGCGCGTGTAACCAGTTGAGGAAAAATGCATTTGTGAAACGTTGCACGGTTGATGGTTCGGGGGGAGAAAAACAAAACAAAGGGAGAGGAAGTAACGAGAAGAGTTGACTGGGAGGGTCATCGTCGTGGAGTTTCTTTCCAGAAATGTTCCGTCGTCCTTTGTTCTACTTCTTTAATTAAAGAAGATCGTTTGTCTTTTCGACTCCAACCAGAGCAGCAACCCTAACCATCTGCAAACGCTTCCCAGCCGTGCTAAACCCAATCCTGAGAGCAAGTGCGATTCTAAAGCCCCAGTCGGAGGGACTCGGCTCTCGCTAACTCTTTTCTAAGTGACAGACCTAGTGGCCTCCTCGCTTTTCATTACTCACAAGCCTGTTACCTGAGGAAGTACGTTCCCAAGGATAGGATCTGTCCGATAGCAGACAAACAGGGGGACAGAGCAGTTCCCATCTGCCTGGCAGATAACGTCATTAGCAGGAAGTGTGTCAGATTCCTCCTCGAGCCGCTGATTGATGAGCAGGCGAGGGTTCGCTAGGTTCCTCCCCCCCCCCCCCCACCCCCGATGGGGCAGACACGTCTGAGAGAGTGAAGCCTGTCTGGTCTTAGACTGACAGCTTCCTCATGAAGGGGACTGGCTTCGTGCAATAATGATGAGCCTGGAACTAACTGAACAGCGGGTCCTGGGGTGGATTCCTCAACCAACTCAACAAAAGGCCTCCTCATCATTCTCCGCGGCCGCACTTTTCCCTCCTAAGCGTCCCTTTTGCTTTTCTTTCGCTCGCCGCGTGAGCGTGAAAACGCGCACGCCTTTAAAAAAGACACGCCGGAAGACAAAAAAACAAACCCCGACCACTTTACGATGGGGGGGCGGGAGGCGGGGGGCGGGGGGGGGACAGGAAAAAGCGCTTGGATATTTCTACTTGTTCTTTGTTCTTCACGTCGTGTCATTACAATGCATAAACAGTCTTTCATCCCTCCGTTTCAGCCCACCGTGTTTGATGCAGCGCTCTCTCCCACCTGATGGGAAAGCAACGGAGTGGCTCGTAACAGCGATCCGTTACGGAAGGAGAGCGGTCCATGGGGACCAGGTCGACGCCGCGCGCAAAGACTTCCTGGTACAGCCGGGAGTCGCACCAATCGGCGGCTTTACCGTGTAATCCCCCGCCCCCGCTCACTCGGAAACGGCAACAGGCTTTGTGTATGTAGCCTGTTGTGCCGTACGGTACCCTCGTGAGACACGGCATCAAGGTGGGGTTTAAACATTTAAACGTGCGCTGAATAAATGATGGATTCGAATGTATGCTGTCAGTGTTTTCTATAGAAGACATGTCTATTACTGTAAAGACGCTTGTCTACTGTACACCATCTTGAGGGGTATATAAAAAGGAGTTTTATGACAAATCCTCTTCCTCTGTTTGTCGGATTATCTCTTGTTTTGCCCCCAAACTCCAATTAGAAGGATGGAGTGTTTCCCAGCAGGTGTGTGTGTGTGTGACTGTGCTTGCACTTGCAAGTGAATGAGTTTGTGCTAGCGTTGGCAGGTGGGTGCGTGCGTGTGTGTGTGTGTGTGTGCGGGGCCACAGATGTGTCGCAGGCAACAGCAGGTGTCCTTGTGGCCCGAGAGCATAATTCAGCCTTAGTCTCCAGGTGCTCTGACATCATACCTCAGGACATTTGTTGGCAGGGAGAAGACTAACACGTTCAGTCCTCTCTTCGAAACCTGGCCGTGCTGAGCGCATAAGTTTCTCAAGTCCACATTCTCAAATCTAAATTTGCCATTCGGAAAGGTCACGAATGCTTATTATTGGAATATTCCGCAGCCAGTGGCAGGTCACACCTACACGAACACTTATTTTAAAATCACCGTGTTCGAATAGTCTGAATAATTATGATTAAGTAACGGGTAGCGCTCATCATCCTGTCTCCATCAAAAGCACTTTGCGATCGCTCATCTCGCACATCGAAAAACACAACAATGACGCATTCATTAGCGAGACGGTGTTTGTTTTTTGACTGTTGACTCGTTGCCACGGCGAAGCACACAGGCTTGTTAATTACAGCACCAACGCCTGCATCGCGGTGTGGTTCGAAAAGACGCTCCGTGGGGGAACCGTGAAACCGGTCTGCTGACCTGAAGGCTGGAAACGGAAAACGTTTCCTCGCCAATATTCACGTGACTAAATCCTCACGGAGGAGCGCCTGGATGTGGACGCGCTCCACGTCGAATGGGTCACGTCAAACGTGTCGCCGGAAACATGACAGGAAAGTGAGGCCTCTTAGCTCCACCAGGGCGCAGGTGAGGGCGCCGTTTACTGGGTCGCGCGGCTGACCAATCCGATCGAGGGCTGCCGATTTGCTATTCAGCCAGATGTGCGCGTCGCATCTGATTCGAGGTTTGCGGCGGAAAGTGGCCACTCCGTGTTGAAATATCCCACGCAGGCGATCGATCCCAGGCCACTAAACAGAGGGACGATAGGCTACTGTAAGGATCCTGCTTTCTAGGTTGCTATGGCAACTACGAGTTGAACTGTCCCGCAGGATCCACGGACACACAAGCGAAAAAAANCTCTCTCTCTCCTCTCTCTCTCTCTCCTCTCTCTCTCTCCTCTCTCTCTCCTCTCTCTCCTCTTTTCGACTGCGTCTGCTTCCAAAGTGCGTTGCAGCACGACGCACGTTAGCGTTTAACGGACTGAGAATCTTTCGCGCAGCTGCGACGGTGCCCGGTGAAGCTGGACGGACGTATCGCCCGGGTATCTGATGCTAAGTGGACGAAAGTGTCCTCTTAGTGCGATCGTTCGAACGAATCGAGGCGTGAGCGATGTTCTGCGGCTCCTTCTGGACATGCGAAAGGGGGTGTTGATGTTGGTTATTTTGCACAAAGTGCACAATGGCTTCTCTCTCCAACCCTACAGACAGGCTTCTTTTGTCTTGCTCCAGAGTCGCTTGATTGCTTCGATTTAGGGTCATTACTTGCCATTTAAAGTGTACCTACTGCACTGCCCCAATTATTTTATGTATGAGGAGACAAGCAATATATATATATATATACTGTGTGTATATATATATATATATATGAGTATGAATCCGTTATTTCATGCTAGATTTAAGCAGAACATTCAGCTCATTCTTGGACGTCAAATTCCCAATTCAGTATTGCTTCTGCTTTTAAGATCCATCATCTGCTCAATTGGAAAGCAATATCACACTCACAAACACTAACACCTCTCTCTCTTTCTCTCTCTATCTCTATCTTTCTCTCACACACACACACACAACATTACTCTCGCTCGCTCGCGCTCCCTCACAAACACTTTCTCTCACACGCGCACAAACATGTTCTCTCTCTCTCGCTCTCTCTTAAACGCACACAAACACTTCTTTCTCACGCGCTCACGCGCTCAGACCAGAGTTAGCATATCAGAGAACGTACATTTATTCTTTGGCACTTTACACGAACACATCGTCCGTAGCAAATGCGTCCTCAAATGAATAGTGAGAAGTTGCTTTGGAAACAGACGTGCCGTTATTGATTCTGAACCCGGCGTCCTGAAAGTGTCTTGCTACGGGCGGAATAAATAACGCAATATCATTTGATAGTTTGAACGCATAAAAGGGATGGGTAGTAAAAAGGGGATGGAGACAAACGTGGGAACACTATATCCTAATATGTCAGCGCGCTGGGACAATCAAACCGTTCCTGTCCTGACGTGTCGTCTTTTGTTCAGCTTTAATCAGGCTCAAACGCCACGCGAACGGGCGTTGAACTGCAGAGGAGCGCGTTTTTGTCGTCGAGGAAACGACGGCTGTGACATAAAAGCGTTGGTTCCATTTCTCAACTCGGAGGAGCCGTCAACCTGGATGTAGGATCGATACAAACGACAGGTGACGACGAAACGATGCCCTACAAAGGACGGCCATGTTTTCTCGGCCTGCTGTTTCGTTCCACCCGTGACGGACGCGCGGATGTTCACCTTGTGTTTCGCCCAGGGAGGCTGGTATTGAACGTGTCGGACGACGCTGGTGTCTCCTGCGAACGTGACATTTGGCGATTCCCGCTCCGCATGGATTCACCGGGGGGGGGTTACGGAGACCTATGCGACAGCCTGACGGCAGACGTTTGATGCCGAGTCCAGCGAAGCGTCGAACTTGAACAGGGAACCTTTCCGAGTGATCTCTGTGTTGACTTGGCCTTTAAGGCTTGCCTGCGGGGTGCTGAGGGAAGGGAAGGTGAGGGGGGGAGGGGGGAGGGGGGGAGAGGGGTGGGACGTAGGTAGGTAGGCCGGTCAGTAGGGAAGTGGACTGACGTCCCCTCCACATGGAATGAGATTAAAGGAGATTTGTAACTGATTCCATCAACGTCTGGATCCTTAAGGCGATTCGAGAAAATCCTGCGATCGGCCACTGAATGCGGCCTGTTGCTGTGTGATGAAGAGGAGACAGGAGGAGAGGAGGACAGGAGACAGGAGAGAGGGAGGTGAGGAGGGAGGGAGAGGAAAGGGGAGGAGGGAGGGAGAGGAAGGGAGTGGGGAGGAGGAAGGGAGGGAGAGGAAGGGGGAGGAGGTGAGAGAGAGGGAGGAAGGAGTGGGGAGGAGGTGAGGGAGGTTGGAAGGGGGAGGGAGGAGAGGGAAAGGGGGAGGGAGGGAGGGGAGGAAGGAGGAGGGGAGAGGAGGTCTGTTCCATCAACTCCTGGATCCTTAACATATCGAGTAAAGAAAATCCTGCATCGGCACTGAAATGCGGCCTGTGCCTGCTTGCAGAAAGAGGAGAACAGAGAGAGGAGACCCAGAGACAGGACAAGAGGGAGAGGGAGGACAGGGAGAGAAAGGGAGAGAGGGAGGGAGAGGAAGGGACTGGGAGAGACAGAGGGAGAGGAAGGGGGAGGAGGTGAGAGGAGAGGGAGGAAGGGAGTGGGGAGGAGGGAGGGAGTGGAAGGGGGAGGAGAGAGAGGAAGGGGGAGGGAGGGAGGGGAGGAAGGAGGGAAGGGGAGAGGAGGTCTGGCAGAGTCTTTGATGTCCTTCCAGGGTGGCAGCCCTCTCCTGGCCTTTCATGCCACCCAGGAAGGCCTCCCAGGCCAGAGGTTAGTGCAGCATCTGGAGGGCTGGACAGTGCAGACAAGTGTGGGCATGAGCACGGTCATGGGTCTGGGCACGCATACTGATGAGCCCCTGCAGGGGGTGAGTGGGAGACCCCAGAGGTCATGATGCCAGGGTTGCACATTGTTATACTGTATAGTCACTGGGACAAGGATAATGAGGGTAGATTTCCACTTTACTATTCCCGTTTCCTGTCAAATGGAGGTGTGCGTGTAGTGTTCATCATTTTAGAAAACAAAACATTAAGAAAAGTTTTACAGAAGGAGAATCGATATGTTGACACGCAAAGGCTATGTTTTTTGGTCCTTTTTTCAAGCTTGTGAAACTTTTTTTTTTTTTCATTTCAGCACAGTTTGAAGAGTTTGCAGAAAATTCCAGAGATAGACAATTTGGTCCCCTTCACAGTGATTTAAGAGCCTTCTGATGTTTGTGATTGATTGCTCTTCCTGTTTTCTTCTTCGTCTGATGTGTTTGCGACTGTTTGCTTGCATGTGCTGAAATCCATCAATCAGTCAACGCGCGGACCCAGACATGTTCCCTGGGATGTGAGTCACTGTGAAGACGCATTAGCGATCCCGATAAAACTGAGAGGAAAAAACATTGAATGGCACTCTCAAAGTGCTCCGCACAGCACTCTGCTCTCCACCAAGAGAAAGAGAGGGAGAGAGGGACAGACGAAGAGAGAGAGAGAGAGAGAGAGACAGAGGGGGAGAGAGAGACAGAGGGGGAGAGAGAGACAGAGGGGGAGAGAGAGAGAGAGAGAGAGGGACAGAGAGACAGACGAAGAGGGAGAGGGAGAGAGAGAGACAGAGGGGGAGAGAGAGACAGAGGGACAGAGAGAGAGAGAGGGACAGAAAGACAGACGAAGAGTGAGAGAGAGAGAGCGTGAAAAGAGAAACCGAGTGCATTTGGGCTCGTTCGTTGCAGGGAGGGATAAAGGGATGAATTTCACTGGGTAGATGTATTTGGGCCGCTGCCTAGTCAGGAGATCCCAGTCAGTGGCAGCGAAACGCAAGATCTGTTGATGCCGGCAAAACAAGCCCCGCCTCCCGCTCCTGCGGGCCGAGCCAAGGTCGCGGTCGACTCTGTCCTCCTCTGTCGTGACCGCTGCAGCAATGGCGGGCCTGTTTCGCACCGAGAAGTCCATCTCTCCCAGGCTCAAGTCGTCACAGCATTGTCAGCTTAATAAGTATTATGGTCTGTCAGAATGGCTCAACGCCTCGTTTGATGGGCTGGAGGGGGGATTTGCCTCTGTGTTTTGGACCCAACTTGCTCTGAGTTCTCTTGGACTGCGCCCCTATTTTTTATTTTTTTTTCTTTCCAAATCAGCGCGGACCATTCGTGGCTTAACAGGAAATGCTATTAAACTCGCCGAGAAAATAACAAATGCCAAGTCGCGGTTGGAACGCATTAACGAGTCGGAAAATATCCGACAAGACAGAGTTGTTGAAGGCCGGCCTTGGGCTAGCAGCGAGACTGGGCTTTCGTGCCGTCGGTCTCCCTGCTCTAACCTTTGTTGTTGCTCTAATTCGCAGACGACCTTGTGAAGTGAGCCTGCCAATCCGTGTCGCCACCGGAGGAAATCTTTGGAGGGCCGTGGCTGTCCCAGGGTCAGACCGAACCTACCACGCTCGCTGTCAAAGGAGATCGAGGTTCCGAACCACCGCAGGTCATTATGAATGTTACATGAAGATATTACGAGGCAACTCGTTACAGTTCGGGGCCCACGGTCCTGGTTCATTAGCGTGTCTTGCTGTCGGTAGACTTCAAGGAGCAAGAAGTCTTTGTTTTGGTTCAAGTACGGTCTTTATGCCTTGTCTTGTACTGTATGGCGCTGTTTTAAGACCTCATTTCTCGCTGAACGGGATTGGTCAGGCCCGTCTAATTCCTTTGCATCCCTTCATCCTTGTCTATTTTTGTACTTCCGAAACCCTTCATCCTTCTGCCCCCTGATCTTCACCCCCCCCCCCCCCCCCCCCCCCCCCCCCCCCAACAATCTTCTGCGCCTTACAAAGCAGTCTGGGCATTATCTGCATGAAAGCGTGTCTTTGGTACGGATTTGCTTGTCTTTAGAAATTTCCAATATATCAATGCAGATTAAAGATTTCATGGATTGGTCGGCAGGTACATATGAGATGGGAGAGAGAGGCAGAGATAGGAAATGATCAGACATTTTAAGAGAGTGAGCGTTCGAGATCGAGAGAGGTTGGTTGTTTATTTTTTGGATGATGGAGAGACGGAGGAAAAGAAAGCAGAAGGGAGATGGAGAATGAGCGAGAGAGAGGGAGAGCACGAGAGAGAGAGAAAGACATTTCAAGAGAGAGAGAGGCAGAGATAGAAAGACAGACAAAGAGAGAGGGAGAGAGAGAGGGAGAGAGAGAGAGAAAGAAAGAGAGAGAAAGACAGATGAGGAGAGGGAGAGGGAGAGACGAGAGACAGAAAGACATTCAAAGAGAGAGACAGACAGAAAGACAGATGAAGAGAGAGAGAGAGAACAACTGCTGACAATGAGGATCATTCCGTCATTCCTGAGTGCTCAGCACATTTGCATCTCCACCGGCGCCATTGTCTCCGTAACTGCCTCTGACACCGATGACATCACCATGCGCCCCCCCGGAGCGTCATCGCTCACGCGAGCGACGAGGCCGTTGTGATGGTAGCCGTCAGGCGATCGTGACTGAAAACCCTTTCAAAGTCTTCCTTAAGGCACGTGCTCCGGTCCCCCTTGTCCAAGCTTTTGGTGCCGCGTGTCCAAGGCAGGGGTTCGAGGGCAGAGGCCCTCCTCTGTCTCCACAAGTGGGGCTATTTTGATGTGTAGATCTGAAAGAGAGACCTGCATTCATTATTTACCCGGCGCTGCGAGATGACATGGCGTACCTTGAGGTATTTCACTGATCTATTTGCGTCCTCTGATATGATAATCAGGTTTTGATCCATATGCAAATCACGTCGCCGTCACCCCATTCCGTGTCAAAAGAAATGGCTTATTCTCCTAATGCGGCCCAAACATGCATAATCCATAAGACAAGCTAACAGCAAATTAGGAACATGAATCACCGGGGGGATGAAAGGACGCAGGGTCATTTCCACAGAAGTCACAGAGGGGTGAGACACGGGTGTTGACTACTGCAGGTCCAGAGGTTAAACTCTCCCGTCCCCCGCGTCCTCCGGGCTAACGCTAGCACCGCCAGCTGATACGTGGAAACCCTACTTTCGTTTGACTTTGACTCGGACAGAAAGCCCACCCTCTCTCTCCTCCCTCTCTCTCCTCCCCCTCCCCCCCCTTCCTCCCCCTCCTGGGCACGCAGGCACCACAAACAGATGCACGCAAAAGGCGCCAATCTATTTCGAGCTAACGTCGGGGCTTCGCGGGGTCTGGGCGTTGATATTCAGACTGAGTGATGTCGTTCCTGTCCCGGTCTGGAGAGTTCACCTCGATCGCCTTTCGAGACACTCACCGAATGACTCGCCTTTGGCGTAGCGACAGATTTATTCACGGAGAGCTTCCTGTTTTTATGACATCCATTATCAAGCAAATTTAATCATTTTAATAATAAAAAAAATGGCAGTGTTTTAACTCTTAGCTTGTTGTGATCTCTCCATTAACGTAATTCTGAGGCATAGTGCATCTCTGGGAAAATGTACAGCCTGATATATGTTCTTAGTTTTAGTAGCACACAATGCGTGTGCAAGTTACTTATTCAAGGGCATCTGTTGGTCATTATGGCAAAAACATTAAACCGAATCAAAGCATCGCACCTAATGTCTTATCACTGGAGAGTATGCTTAATTAAACATTACGGCGTCTATAAATGTTGCATAGCATTAACCTGACAGAGCTTTAGAAATATTGTGTGCTACTCTCCTCATCAAACACACACACACCCGGACACACACACACACACGCGCCACTTAGTAATGGCGCACAGCATTTTCGTACTCAATTCCCAGTGTGAGGGAATTACATAAATTAACATTTAATAATTTCAATTTCCTAAATTGACTTTGAAACATTTTAATTAGCGGGCTCTTTGCACGCCAGACTCTTAGCAGATGGGTGGTGGTGTCAGCCAGTTTCAAGAACCAGCAATTACCGACACATCTGCATTCTGAAACCCTCCCTCCCTCCCCCCCTCCTCCTTCTACCCACTCAGCCCACGCACCGATGGAGAACCTTGGAACCCACTGGGGCAGGACTTCACAGGTGGTCAAGGGCTTGCTGAGAGACGGCAGGGCAGTCCCAGAGCCAAAACCAAAGCTGTCCTCTGAAGGTTAAATATCGAGTGGAGATTTTCCCAAAATAGCCTTATTGCAGGGGAGGCTCAGACGACACTATTACAGTAAGACCGAAAACAATTTGCAGCTCGGCCCTGAGGAGGGTGGACAGAAAAAGACAGGCAGGCAGAGAGACAAACGGACGGACGGACGGACAGGCATAGCGCATTCGAGTAACTGTGCCGCAACGTTGAACAGAAATCTCGAATCCATCTCAAAATCCCAGCTGAGTAGGTTTGTTCAAGGTGCTGACTGCCCTCTTGCCAGCAGTAGTCTTCTCAAACCACACGCTCCCACCTTTCACCTCCGAGGCAAGTGAGTTGATTTCTCTTATCCTCAGGAAGCGAACCCCGAGCAAGGGGAAGCTCATCTTTTACACTGAACACAAAGTAATCATAGCAGCGGGCCGGGTTTTTAAGCTTTTGTTTTTACCCCCCCCCAACCTGTTTTTTTTCCAAGGGTAGGGATTGGGGCTGGAGCTGAGACAGGAGGCTGGGGCTGGGGTAGGGCGTTGTGTAGGGCCTGCGGTGGTGGGTAGGGGGCTGGGTATGGCGGGTGGGGCTGGGGCTGTGTTGGGGCTGGGGCTGGGGTAGGGGTTGTGGTAGGGCCTGGGGCTGGGGTAGGGGTTGTGGTAGGGCCTGGGGCTGGGGTAGGGGTTGTGGTAGGGCCTGGGACTGGGGTAGGGGTTGTGGTAGGGCCTGGGGCTGGGGTAGGGGTTGTGGTAGGGCCTGGGACTGGGGTAGGGGTTGTGGTAGGCCTGGCTGGGGTAGGGGTTGTGGTAGGGCCTGGGGCTGGGGTAGGGGCTAGTGCTGTTGCTGGGGCCAGGGTTGGGGCAGGAGCTGGAGCTGGAGGCTGAGGCCAGGGTGGGGGCCAGGGAGGAGGCTGAGGCTGGGGCTGGGGTAGGGGTTGTGGTAGGGCCTGGGGCTGGGGTAGGGGTTGTGGTAGGGCCTGGGGCTGGGGTAGGGGCTGTGGTAGGGCCTGGGGCTGGAGTACGGGTTGTGGTAGGGCCTGGGACTGGGGTAGGGGTTGTGGTAGGGCCTGGGGCTGAGGTAGGGCCTGGGGCTGGGGTAGGGGTTGTGGTAGGGCCTGGGGCTGGGAGGTGAGATGGACATGGACGTGATAGCCCTCAGTCACTGTCCCCGCCGCGCCCCCATCTCAGCAGTGTGCCGGCCCCGCTCCACCGACACCTTTCGGCGGACAAACAACCGCCAGACTCATTACGTTCGAGCGGCGCTCGACTGTGACACGCCATCTCTCACGCCCGAGCGGAGGGCTTCGTCTGCGGGGGATAACGGTCCCTGTAGGGCCCGTCTACGGCAGGCGCCTCCTGCACCCACCTCCCCCCCCCCCCCCCCCACCCTGTCTTCTCTTGTCCACCTACAGACGGAGGGTCAGGCGTAAGGTGCGACGCCCTCAGGACTCCCGCTGTCGGAAGCGATTACGGAACGGGGAAGCGATGCCTTCCTCTTGAGACCTTGCAGCAGGTCTAGTTACTGTGTTTTACGCAAATGACAGGGTACTGCGCGAGCGATGGAGAACGCAGTTGCAGTAAGTTTGTGATCGTGGTCGCGTTGAGTGATGCTAGCGCGCAGTATTGGCGGCTGTTACGGTCGTAGCATCTATTAGCGCGCCGTAGCACAAGTGTGTAATAGTCTGTGACCCCTGCTGGTGACATCACGACCACACATCAAACCATTTAGAGAAGGTCAGGCATTTTTCCTCCATGTATGCCACAAAGCTCGGACACCCCCCTCCCTATGCACACACACGCGCACACGCACGCACGCACGCACGCACACACTCACGGACTCTTTTAGTTGAGCCACTTCGCGCTAGCTCCTCTGAATCCTGTTTGCTGAGGACGGACATGTACGTGATGTAAACTGAACTGACAGCCAGATGCTATTTTCATGGCAGAGTGATTGAATACCATAGCTTGTTGGCATGTTGTCATTGTTGGCACACAAACATCTGCATTCGCGAACAGCATCCTGTTGTAGTCGTGTGGTAGTTTAAGTAGTACCAGGATCGTGTCGTTGCAGTGGTAGACTGGAGTCACAGTTGAAGGTTTAATGTTGGTTGTAGGTGCTGTTTGAGGTGAGAGAAATCAAATCTGATATCCTGTCTGTGATAGCTGAAGCAAAACGGAAAAGTAAAAGCCAGCCTGAGCGAAAGACCGGGGATGTTCGTATAATTCATTGATGACACAGTTCCCCAAAAATGCCAACCGACAACCGTGATCCGAGCGAAAGCTGTGAGATTCTGAGAATCCCAACCACTCGTTCATCCCTGCAATCTAAGGTAGTTTGAGATTCCTTTCGCACGACCCGATTCCGCGTGGTAAACACCGACGTCTTTCGCCGCTGTGTTTAAGCCTGCCAAACTGGCCCTGTGTTTAAGCCTGCCAAACTGGCCCTGTGTTCAAGCCTGCCAAACTGGCCCTGTGTTCAAGTCTGCCAAACTGGCCCTGTGTTTAAGCCTGCCAAACTGGCCCTGTGTTCAAGCATGCCAAACTGGCCCTGTGTTTAAGCCTGTCAAACTGGCCCTGTGTTCAAGCCTGCCAAACTGGCCCTGTGTTCAAGCCTGCCAAACTGGCCCTGTGTTTAAGCCTGCCAAACTGGCCCTGTGTTTAAGCCTGCCAAACTGGCCCTGTGTTTAAGCCTGCCAAACTGGCCCTGTGTTCAAGCTTGCCAAACTGGCCCTGCGTTTAAGCCTGCCAAACTGGTCCTGTGCGGTCCTACCTGTGGTTCCCCACCAAGGGGTGCTGTTAGCCTAGACCACGCCCCCTCCCCCCCAACCGTGTCCAGACTGCTGCGTCCTTCTGTCCACCCGCCATTTTCTCGCCACTCTTCTCGTCTCCGCCAAAGGCGTTCGGGGGGGGGTCTTTCGATTTGCCCCCCAGATGCTCGTCCGTCCCCACGTTTCAGTCCGACGGACGGGGGGGTTGGATTTGAACCCTGCGACCTTGTCATCCGCAGCGAAGGGCTCTGCTCCCCCGAGCTCGCCTCATCCCTCCTTCTCCGACTAGTCGCTCGCCGTTCCTGTCGCCACAGCCTTCCGTCCCGCCGCCCCCCCGACCATCCCTGTCCTCCCGTCTCCTGGACGACAGGTGTACCTGCCGACGGAAGGCCCAGATAGTGGTTGTTACTTGGGTTCAGGGAGACGTACAATCCCTCTTTTCCACACGAACGCTCCAGGTGAAAGCAAACACACCATGGACCTGGTTCCGACTCGTGAAAGAAGAAAAACGCAATTATAGCAATTGACCTTGTTTCCCCACAGCTTTTCCCCTGGATGACTTTGTTGGTGTTTTTCACCGGTCTAAGAGGGATTCAGAGGCTCATGGTGGGGAAAATCATCCAGGAAATCCGGCTTTGGCGTTCCTGCACTGCAAGGATGCCCACCTTCCACCGCCTTTTACACGTCTAGGATGATTTCGACGGCGTCGGAGATGAGAGAAAGCGATTTCCCAGTGGGTTCCCACCCGTGGGCAAACCATATTGCTCGTGGCGCTTCCCAGATTGCAGGTGAGCGATGGGGAAGGCGGAAGCAAGGGAGGAGGTCGCCTCCAACTGTTGAGACGCAGCCCGCGGTATATTTTACAGTCAGGGACATCAAAGGCACCTGGGCGACTGGCAGGGGATCCCAGGGTGCGAGCTTGATTAAGTGCGCGGCGTGGCGTGCGAGGCCGCTGCATGGGCCACCCCCCCACCTTAACATGGCCCTTGCAAAATAAGCAATCAACAGCCACACCGCTCCCCCAAGTCTGGTGGTGGGAGGGTGAAGGGAGGGGGGATGGAGGAGGGAGAGGGGGGGGGGATTGATTCGGAGTTGGCCCTCGTAATGAGGAACCAGGCAACGACTTGCACCCGATGCGTCCTTGCCTTTAACCTTTACGCCGAATAGATTATCTGCTGAGTTAAATGGAGGGGGAGGGGCTGGTGGGCGCGTACACACACACACACACTTGCACAAACGCACACGCGCTCGCATAATATGCACCCGCACACGTGCGCAAACGCACGCACCCACGAAAACACGCGCGCGCACGCGCGTCCTCGGTCACAGCTGGTAGCTGAACAGTGCGACATGCCAGAGGGTCGGAGTCTGTTTTCAGACAGCAGGTCCAGCAGACACTCCCTGGAATCTGCTTGACCAGGTGACATCCCTCACACACACACACACACACACACTCACACACACACACACTCTCTCTCTCTCTCTCACACACACACACTTATCTTCCAAGGACAAGACACAGTGGCAGAAATATGTTCAGTGCATACAGACCTGCGAGTTTGCCAGTGAGATAAACCAGACTCTCACAGTACAATCGAACAAGGAGGCAGTGCCATCTATTGGTTCAGCTTGAATATGTGGGAGGTAGTTAGGGAGGGGGTGGAGGGGGAGAGGGAGGCGGAGGGGGAGAGGGAGACAAGCAAGGAGAAAAAGATGACGTCTGTGTGTGTGTGTGTGTGTGTGTGTGTGTGTGTGAGAGAGAGAG
>BROE01000026.1:7607031-7637791 GCA_036571765.1 Plecoglossus altivelis
AGTGCATACAGACCTGCGAGTTTGCCAGTGAGATAAACCAGACTCTCACAGTACAATCGAACAAGGAGGCAGTGCCATCTATTGGTTCAGCTTGAATATGTGGGAGGTAGTTTGGAGGGGTGGAGGGGGGGAGAGAGGCGGAGGGGGAGAGGGAGACAAGCAAGGAGAAAAAGATGACGTCTGTGTGTGTGTGTGTGTGTGTGTGTGCTTGTGAGAGAAGAGAGAGAGAGAAGAGAGAGAGAGTGTGTGTGTGAGAGTGTGTGTGTGTGTGTGTGTGTGTGTGAGAGAGAGAGTGTGTGTGTGTGTGTGTGTGTGTGTGTGTGTGTGTGTGTGTGTGCGCGAACGCACCTTACAAACTCCATAGTCTACTATCGTTCTGTGAAGAACTATCTACGACCTCACATGTCTGGGTACCAGAACGTAAGACGGTACTCTGAAACGTTTGTTTCCACAAATGACTTTCAGCGCACTATTTATTTTATTTTTTTCCCTCACAACCCATAATCACGCAGTCTCCGCAGCCACACAAACAGCTCGGTCGCTCGGCGAACGTTCCCCTCATAATAACATGTTCGCAGAGAGGTCTAAAAATTGAAAGCCCGACGGCCTTCCACTTAGCCACGCAAAGCCCTCAAGGGATTCCCGGGGGGGTGGGGGGGGGTGATCTGACTGGTGGAGGACAGCTCCGCACTCTGTCGGGGTGGTGGTGGATGTTACCACGCGCTCATTTGAATAATATGAGTAGATATATGAAAGCCATTACAAGTGAAGAGAGGCCTTAATAACACACTACAATCGAATCACCGCGGTGCAGGAAAGCAGGGAGGCTGTGCGGCGGTTGAACTCATTTAACGGGCGCCGCAGCCGCGCCCGGTAACCCGTTAATCCTGTCCGCTCCTTAAATCCTCTCCTCCTCCTCGCGCACGGAAATCTCGCCGCGCCACATTGTAGCTGCCATCTCCGAACGCGCCACCCTTGAGCCTCTGGGTAGTTTGCTCGGCGTACACCCCCCCCCGCCCTCCCCCTTAATCCCTTCTCACTGTGACGTTCTCTTGTGGGTCAGGACAAAAAGGGGAGGTAAGGTTCTTCAGGAACCGGCCAGCAGGAGTCCCTGCTGAGTAGCTTCCCGCAGCTAGCGTCCTTCGCTAACAGGCTAGCTTCCTGCTGGCCTTAAAGAACTGAAAGCAGCGCCGTCATCTGGCACGGGCATGTGTAACGTACGGTAGCATGGCTAATCCGGTAGCCTAGCGAGGGTTTGCAGCCAGTTGAAAGACTCGCCCCTCATTTAGCATCGACTAAATAGCTCAAATGTAATGTAACCCAATGGGACCCACCTCGTTATGCTTGTCTGTTATGCTATGCTAACCAACCGTGCACCAACGTAGGGGCGTTACTTTCATCTCTAAACCCTTCCAGAAACGGCAGATGGATCGACGTGAAGGTATAACACTTTCTCAGATGTTGGGCGCATGGAGAACAAGTTTTAACATATCGACCCAAAGCCATTTGTGTGAAGGTTGCGCTTTTCAGGAGAGCAAAGTCTCTTTTGAACCTCCGCAATGACAACATACCTCAGACGAGGCGAGGATGCCAAAGGCGTGCGATCTCTCCCTCCTCAGAAACCTCTCTCTCCCGTCTGACTGAGTTCAGAAGCTGTAAAAGGATGAAAAATGATCCCTGGAGTTCTGGGACAGGCTCCGGGTACAGGGGGGGGGGGGGAGAGAGAGTGAGAGAGAGAAAGAGAGAGGGAGGAGGCCGGAGGCCAGAGGAGGGGAGCTCGAAAACAACCAGGAAGGAGAAGCGCACATGGGAGAGATATGAGGGCAGGCGCCTGGGCGGGGCTGGAGTCTTCACGCCCAACAACCTCCATGCACGCCAGCTACCAAGGCAGCCCTGTCACCCAGCCAAGAGAGGAGAGACCTGGCTGGCCTGCTCTCTCAGGGAGGACTGATCTTCCTGGATGGACTGGTCTCCCTGGTGTCTGGGAGCCAACAGGAGAGATGGGAGACGGGCGCCATCGGGTCACTGTGACACGGTCTACCAGCAAACCGGGGCCAGGTCCTCAAATCAACGGTTTCACCGTGAACCTGAATGGAGTGGTTTGGTCGGCTCACTTGAGACCCCTGTTTCGCTCTGGAACGTTCCGCCGTGTCAGGCCGGGCGGCGTGGAGTGGTACGGGGTCAAATCTTGCCGCCTGGTCTGTGTGTGTCATGGATGAGTGGTGAAGTGAAGTTTAGAGATGGAGAGGTTGTGCTTCTCATCATGATGTCAACTGGGCTCCCATCCTCTGAGAGGGAGAGAGGGAGAGAGGATGTGTGTGTCTGTGTGCGCGCGCTGCATTACCGCGTTAACGACTCAAAGCAGATCCATAAACCTCCGTCTCTATCTCTCTCTCTCTCGCCCATCTATCGCTGTTTCTCTCATTTCTCCATCTGTCTCTTTCTCTCCCGCTCGCTCTCTATCTGCCTCCCGCTCTCCTCTGGTCACACAGTCGGGAGGAAAACAGACGCACACACACGCGTACCCAAGCTGCTCTCTCTGTTAGAAACACTGAGCTGGATTTCATCTCTAAAAGCCCCCTGTATATCCCCCCCATATCCACTGCAAAGCCCACATAGGGCAGCAATATTGGGCCAACCTTTTTCAAATGCTGCACATGCACGCTTAGACACACGCTGACATGTCGGCCTGCGCACGCGGGGACACATCGAGAGTCGCACGCACGCGCAGTAACACATCGCCACGCACGCCGGCGCCCGCAATGCTTCACTGGTGTCGGAGCCCCTGTGCTCAGCTTGGAGGGTTTAGAGTCAGAGTCTAGGAGGCATTGGCGGCATCAGAGCATCATGTGAGCAACTCAGGTTTGGAGAGGGGGAGGGAGGGCGGGGAGGGGGAGGGAAGCGGCGTGATGGGAAGGGGGAAGAGGGCGGGGAGGGGGAGGGACAGGAGGATGGCAAGCAGGAGATGGCAAAAGGAGAGGCAGGAGAAGAGGATTAGGGACAGAGAGATAGAGACAGGGAGGTGGAGGGAGAAGGTGGGGGACAGAAAAGCCAGAGGACGATAAGAGAGACTCGCCGCGATGCCCCGAGTGTCGAGCCGTCACGGCTGGGGGAAGGTCGGTGTGGGGCCCCCTGGTCGCAGCCAGTAGGGAGGGGTAGATTCTGTACGCCACCTCGTCTGAACTAGATTAGATGAGAGCGGGACTCGGGGACATTTTCCCCCCTGGTCGCAGCCAGTAGGGAGGGTTAGATTTCGTACGCCACCTCGTCTGAACTGATGAACTTAGATGAGCGGGACTCGGGGAAATTCTCCAATGGGTCTGGATTCGTACGCGATGCCGTCGCGAGACACTTACCTGCGAGACCAATTGCGTTTCTTCGAACCCTCTTCGCAAGTAGCGAACCCACGCGGGCACGCTGCGTGAAACAAAGGCTTTGAAATCGGCCGCGAAAGACTCGCGTCGAGACGTACCAGAATTATAACGATACGTTTTCTACGCGGCCCTATACATATTTGATATTGTAATACAAAAGAATTCGAACAGCGTATACTGCTTGTGTACATCTGAGAATGATGACGTGATTCCCGGAGGGCCGCGAAGCAACTACACATCGTCGACGAGAGGATGTCAACATCTTAATTTAAGCGGCGTTCTGAACGCTCGGATGGCGCGTTTCAAAGCGAAGAGGGCAGGCGACTGGGTAGGTGGGATGGGGGTGACAAAAGTGTACTCTTGGGAGAGCAAAACATAAATACAAAATAAAAACTGTCAGCTTAGCAAACCAGACCACACCACCCTCGGCGAAGCGATGGCAATGGCGTGTGATTCAACGACAAATAAAAGCTGCATGTGGAAGCCTTTTAAATCTGCTTCTCTGCCAGTCTTTTATCTGTCTTTATCAGTAGGGGCAGCTGCTGTCTGTGCCCCACACACAAAGGTGAGTGGTGCTAAGTACTTGTTAAGAGTTACTGCTTCCCCGGATCTATAGGAGAAAAAAAAGATGAAAAAAAAAAGTATCTCGCGACAAATTCGGGATTCTCTTATCAGAAAATTGAGATTTTACGGCGGTGGGGGTAAAACGCGAAGCAAGGACTGCAAGACTTCGAAGGCTCCTTGGGGTGGGTGGGGTGGGTGGGGGGGAATAAATGGAGAAATGGGGGGGTGGGGGGGGGGCACAGAGGAGGAAGGAGGTCAACAAAAACTCTGTCCAGACAGCAAACTACTGACAGCTCCCAGACTCCAGGGGCCACTCCTGTTTTCATCCCAAACGACCTGACCCCCGTCCTCTGTTCGCACCCTCTGTAACGCCACGCTCTGGTATGCTGGGGGATTTTGTCATGTGCACACCGCCCATCAGTCACCCCGTCCAACCAGATAAGCCCACACAGAACCAGAGTCAGTCTCATCTCTGCTTCGTTCAGGCTGCCCGTCTGCTGGCTTCCAGCTGCAGATATCCCTCTAATCTCCATCCCCATCTCCCCTTCAACCACACCCCGACACACCAAGGCTCCCTCACAGCCAACCAGGGAGGAATACCAAGCGAAACGGAGCGTTGGCCGCAACGACAGAAGAAAAAGCGAGCGTGTGTTAAAAAACGCCACGTCGCTGCACGCCGTGGACACCAAGCGGGCTTTGTGGCCGCGCGTTCGGAGCCAATCTAAAATGCTTCTCCATCCGCTTCGCCCGAGTTCCTGCTATCTGTTCCTAAGTCTGACGCAAGTCGCACTACGAAGAGCTCCCGTCAGAACGGAGCGAAAGTATAAAGGCGTGCTCGACACCCACGAAAGGACGGCACAGGCCAAACAACCAGAACTGAGAGAATTTGCGATAATCCGCCACCTTCTCCACGCGGTTCTGGGAGAACCAGAGGGGGGTCTTCTGAGAGGATAACGAGATGGGCTCCTAACGAGCTGAGTTTCACATATGGAACAAATGAGCATGTGAGGCAACATGAGAAGATATAACACGACAATGTTGCATGCTACAGGTACGGCGTGAAACGTCATATATCATGGATGAAGCTGAGGGTCTGGGCCTACCCAGGGCCATGATGCGTGGTTGTTAAACCCGCAGCGAGACTTCAACGCAGCGAGGACCACGCGCAGGGGCTCTTTGCCGACATTCGAATGCGAAGTGGCGTGAGCGACCGACGTCAAGAGCGGATGACGTCCTGTCGAGAGTCGCTGGTGCTCGTCCGTCGTCGAGTGGTAGTGGAGGCGGGGCCAGAGAGTGGATGTCCATCTTCATCCCGCTTTCAATCCGTTCCAGTGGGCAGATTTATAATTACGGGGTGGAACGGACTGCTGCTGCTAAATAAACTGCGTTAGGGACTGGTGTTTTGGAGCCGTGTCCTCTCTCCTTTGCTGTCATCTCATTGCCTCTCCTTCTCTCACCCCACCTCTACTCCCCTTCTCTCACCCCACCTCTACTCTCCTCCCCTTCTCTCACCCCTCCTCTACTCTCCTCCCCTTCTCTCACCCCTCCTCTACTCTACTACTCTCACTCCTCCTCTACCCTCACCCCTCCTCTACTCTCCTCTCTTTCTCTCACTCCTCCTCTTCTCTCCTTCTCTAACTCCTCCTCTACCCTCCCCTCCATTCACTCCTCTCCCCTCCTTATCTCCCTCCTCCTCAACCCTCCCCTCCTTCTCTCCCTCCTCCTCTACCCTCCCCTCCTTCTCTCCCTCCTCCTCTCCCCTCCCCTCTGTAGTTCAGCTCTCTTCTCTCCCCTAATCTATCCTCTGTTCGTCCCCTCCCCATCTCCTCCTCCTCTTCCCTCCTCCCTCCACCTCTCTCTCGCTCTCTCCTCCGAAAGCCCCAGCGGCTCGCTTCCGGTAGTCAGCCTCGCTCCGAGTCAGGTGAGGGCCGGTCGGACGATCTCCATCAGTCCACTCTCCCTTCGCACACCCATAACCGTTCACCTCTGTGTGATTAAAGCCACTTTCTCTCTCTCTCTCCTGCCCAGTGATGGGTCTTTACGAGATGCGTCCAGCCTTGGAGGAGGGCATTCTGCTGAGGGGCCGGGGGTGAGTAAACCAGCCTTTCACTTCCCCCTCCCCCATCACATTAGAGTTGGCGTGGCGATGCCAGGGCCGCGTGCAGGTATTCATCATTGTTATGATTGTGTGACAGAGGTGGTTCTTCTGCCCGGGGCACAGCCTTGTAAAAGCTCCTCGCAGCCTACAGGGCGCCTGTTGCTCGGCTTTAATTGGCTGATTGGCGGCAAGGGAACGGCGGAGCTGTCAGCTGAATAGATGACCAGGAAGGTGGGAGGGCGGTCCCCAGGGTGAGATGTGGCCTATTAAAGGTCTCGTCTCTGCTCATTGGCTGACGGGTCTCTGGTAAAGGGTCTTTTCTATACTCTAATGTCTCCCTCAACCTGCCCTCTCCTCCTCTCTCTTCCTCCTCTCATTGTCCCCCTTGAACGTTCTGTAGGAAATTAACCGTACAAAAGGTCCGCATTTCTGTAGAGGTAAACACCCGTCATCGCAAACAAAACGATCATACTTGCACCCCCCCCCCCCCCCACCCCCCACTCCGAACGTCCGTTTGTCTGTGAAAGTCAACTCCAGAAAGGGGTAATTAAATCCCAGACAAGTGCTAATTCGCCTAGCCTACCTTGTTTGGTGGTGCTCTTGCCCAGGGCCCCATTGTTTTCCCAGACACCACCAATAATAGCACAAAGACCATTACACCTGCAAATAATCGTTTCCAAGGCGGACGTTTCCAATCTGTCTTTTTATATTGCGTCGGGGGTTCCCCCCCCCCCCCCCCCCCATTAGCATGGCGAGAGAGGGAGAGACGAGAGCTGGGAGAAAGCAGAGGTAAACAGTCTATCTTCCTGTCTGGAGTCTCTAGGCTTCTGCTGGGCTGCAGGCTGCTCTTGTTTAATAAAAGGCAGATTAATGAAAGGAGGAGAACCCTTGAGTCTGGACTGACTGATCCCTCCAGGAGATTGATATCAGAAAGGCCCTGGTCTCCCTCTCCCTTTTTCTCGCTCTCTCGGCCCTCTCTTTGTCCCTCTCTCTCTCTCTCTCTCTCTTGCTCCACTATCGGTCTGTCTGTCCCTGGTTCCCTCCTTCTCTCCCTCCCTCTATTTCGCTCGTACGCTCTCTTTGTCTCTCACCGTCGGGGTGTTTTTCTGTGAAGTCCGACAGCAGGCAAAATGGTAAACATCACATCCTTCCACGATACTTAGCATCTCTAAAGACTGCACATTAACCTGGAGGATGTGGGGCACGCTTTAATCAACAGGACAGTGAACCGCTGAGGGGAGAGAGAGAGAGAGAGAGACAGAGACACAACTGTAGTGTGTTACTGGGCCTCAGGGAGGAGGGCCGAGGGAGAGAGAGAGAGAAGGAGGGAGAGAGAGGGAGGGAGAGAGAGAGAGCGAGAGGAAGGGAGAGAGAGGGAGAGAGAGAGGAAGGGAGAGAGCGAGAGAGCGAGAGGAAGGGAGAGAGCGAGAGGGAGGGAGAGAGGGAGAGGAAGGGGGAGAGAGAGGGAGAGAGAGAGAGCGAAAGGAAGGTACTGTGGTGTGTTATAGGGTCTCCAGGGGGAGTGAATCACTCGAACATCTCATGAACTCAATGATCAACTGAATATTTCTTCCGAAGTGAGCTGTCCAAGTGTCTGCAGAACTAAAGCTGTTGTGCGAAAGCAATGGAATGACTGAAGTTCTCATGTTACCCCATAACCTTTCGCTTCGACGTTTTGCTTGCAGTAAGTTTACAGGTCAGACTGAGCACTCAGCTTTTCCAACAGCCCGATCTGCATTTGTGAAAGATGTGATCGAGAGAGGTGAGCTTTGGCCACCCCCCACAACCCACCCCACAACCCACCCCCCGTCTCCAACGGCGCCGATGACCCTCGGTCGCAGGGCTGAATGAGGGGACGGTTGACAGGAGTCGACGCGGAACCAGAACCTGGGACAACGCAGGGCAGGTGCGTCTGTAAGGTTCTTGTTCCTTTCAGCGGCACCCCTGCGGAACCCGGGAGCTGCTGGCCCGGTCAGTTAGTCAGACAGGGGAGGGGGAGGGGGGAGGGGGAGGGGGAGGGAGGGGGGGAGGTGGGAGGGGGAGGGGGAGGAGGAGGGAGGGAGGGAAGAGAGGCGGAGAGGAGAGGAGGGAGGCGAGGAGAGAGGAGAGGAGAGGAGGGGGAGGGGAGAGGAGGGAGGGGAGAGGAGGGGAGAGGAGGGGAGGAAAGTGACACAATTAAAGGTGGAAGTTGTTTTGTGGCCAGCGTGTGGGGACGTCTCGGAGCAGGCAGAGGTCAGAGGTCAGCAGGAATTACACAGCCTCGTAACAGGAGGCAGCGACCTGAGCGAAGCGGGACGTGGCCCAACCCTCGCGCTGGCGTCTGGTCTCTCCGGTTGTCCTGGAAACGCCTCTTTTGGCCACCCCATGAGGAATCAATTATTCATTGCTTTGTGTCATTGCGTGTAATCATACCGCCATACCTTCCTCGAAGACCGCAGGGGATGTCTAAGAGGAAAAAAAGGGAAAAAAAGAGAACATTGCTATGGAAACAGTTTATGGATTTCCAATGCAAGGATGATGTGCAAGACTAATAAAGACTGCACATAGATAAAATACCATGAGCCTGCGCGTCAATAATTTCCCGGTATTTTAGTCATACTCATCAGAGGTCCGTGATTTCGGGAACGTTAATTAAAGGTGATGATCGCGCGCGTGCGTGCGTGCGTGCGTATGTGCACGCGTGTGTGCGTATGTGCGTGCATGCGTTTTACAAATGGCACCACTGCGCGCAAGTTAGCTTCGAACAACATACGTTCGAATCGATAGACTGCGGATCGAAACTCGGTTTCCCCAAGGGGCTGCGAAGCGTAGCCGCCCCCCCCCAGCTCCCCTCAGCTCCTCCTGGGCAACCCAGCTCCGCCAGCTCCTTCTGGGCAACGCTCTCTTCCGCAGCCTCAATCAATTAGCGATCAAAGCCATTTCAGAGGCAAAAGAGCAAGCGTTCCATTCCTCAGGGAGGCTCTCCTGAGCATCGCCAGTGAGTAGGATGAGAAGGTTCTAGAAAACTGTGGTAGTCTGGCCTCCCGCCCATGGACGTCTCCCCCAGACGCTCGCTCTCTAGTCGAGGAGGCTCAAGTGTTTGCACGGGCACCCACTCTCAGATGACTCTTTAGACAGCTCGTTTTGAAAGAGCGGGAGATTACCCGCCCAGACGGCTTGTCAGCGGGCGAGTCGCAGGTGCTCGTTCTCTGCGTCAGCCGGGCGTCGATCGAAACAGGCTTCGGTTATCGATGCGGAGAAGGGCTTTTGGGGGATTTCGACACGCAGTCGAGAGGCGCCGTCGCGTCAGAGGGGAAATTCAGGCGTTTCTGGAGGCTGGGTGAGGCCCCTGGAGAGCCCTGGATGAGGCCCCTGGAGAGCCCTGGGTGAGGCCCCTGGAGAGCCCTGGATTAGGTCCCTGGAGAGCCCTGGGTGAGGCCCCTGGAGAGCCCTGGGTGAGGCCCCTGGAGAGCCCTGGGTGAGGCCCCTGGGTGAGGCCCCTGGAGAGCCCTGGGTGAGGCCCCTGGATGAGGCCCCTGGGTGAGGCCCCTGGAGAGCCCTGGGTGAGGCCCCTGGAGAGCCCTGGGTTCGGTTACAGGTTCAACGGCCGTCTCCTCGCCAGCCCGGATCACTTAAGCCCCCACTTGACTTGTGCAAACAACGAGTGCAGCCAGACGGACGCTGGGAACACAACAATGAGATGTTGTCTGCCAAATCTCCGCTGGGTAATGACGGTAGGCACAGTCTAATTGTGTACATCTACAGCTGCTTGGCTTTCCTTGGGCTCCCCAGATCCCAGACCAGGCAGCTGAGTAGCCAGACAGCCAGCCAGCCAACAGCCAGGCAGCCAGCAGCCAGGCAGGCAGAGGTTGAAGCCAGGCCGAGCTGGGAGGCTGGGAGGAGGAGAGACGGGAGAGGGGGGAGGTGGGGTGGATGTTGGGGGAGATGGCACTCCTGTGACTCTGGAGGACTTCGTCTTTGACTTGACCTTGACGGGGAAACAGACAGGGGGAGGTGAGGGGGCGGAGGAGGGGTGGGGGAGAGAGAGATGGAGGGGAGAGAGATGGGGGATAGAGATGGAGGGAGAGACATGGAGAGAGTTAGGGAGTGAGAGAGTGAGAGTGGGGGAGAGAGAGGCAGAGAAGGGAAAGAGAGGCAGAGAGAGAGGGGGAGTGCGAGAGCCAATCAGAGAGCGAGTAACAGAGAGAAAGACAAAAATAGAGAGAGGGATGCTGAAGGGTGACGGGGTCGAGCAACCAGGAAGAAAGGGCACAAAATAACGTGCACGAAGGAAGAGCTGGAGGGAGGGCAGGAAGGAGAGAGGGGGGAGGGGGGACTGGTGGGGAGGCACGAGCAGGGGAGGGAGGGAGGGGAGGGAAGGAGTGGGGGAGGGGACTGGTGGAGCACGAGGAGGAGGGGATGGGGGGGAGGGAAGGAGAAGAGGGGAGGGGGGGACTGGTGGGAGGCACGAGGGCAGAGGAGGGCGGAGGAGAACCGGGGGCCCGGGTTGGGGGGGCGGGGAAAAGGGGAAGGGCTGTGCGGGGGGGGGGGGGGGGAGGAGTGGTGGGTGGTGGGAGTAATCCAGGCGGTTCACGCTCTGAGTGCCTGGAAAGTTAGTTAACTGGCGAGCGGAAGAGATGGCAGAGATTGGGAATTGGCAGCGGCATACTTCAGCTTGCCAACTGGGAGGAAATGGACACTTGCAGTGAGCCACACAGGGCCACCGTTAAACTCAGGGATTTAATCAGAGCGCCATAACACAAGTCCATAAAATTTTATGCCAGCATCTCCTTTTATACACCTGAACAGCATTTTTTTTTATTTTAGTGCATTACTTACCAAAATGACCCGCATACATAGGCATAAAGTCAGAGATAGGGTAAGAATTATGGTTTTGGTTGGCGTAAATGCATCAGCAATAATATCATCGCGCAAATTAAGAGTGAGTTCAGAAACACGCCGCACCGCATATCGCAGTGTTTCAACAAGATTGGTTTATGGGTTGCTTCAGTCATCCGCTTCTGTCTGAAGGTGATTTAAATATGAATACATCCATAATTAAACTCTTCGCTGTGAGCATCCGCAGTCATGTTAATTAAGGACTGTAGAACGATTTCCCTAACACGAGCCCGTCGAAGGTTCGACGCCCCGATGAATATGTCATCCCAGGCAAGAGACTTTATACCTGGCAGATTATGTAATTGTGGCCGAACCGACTGCGCGTGCAACAACACAAGCGCCATTCATTTCCTTCTCTTTTTTTTGGGGGGGGGGGGGGGGGGGCCAGAGAAAACTCAATGGTCACGGACTCACGAGAGAAATCCATGGCGCGTCCCCGTGAAGGCCGGCTACCTCGAGCGCGTGGCGCTTTACTGTAAGTGAAGCTACCCTCTCACATGTATTATGGAGGCTTTCCCAGACTTAATTGAAACTGAAACTGTTATGTTCCGCCTGGGCGGCTCGCTAATTAGCCCTGAATTCGGTGACCGGTCTTGTGAGGCAATTATACGGCGAGGACCACGCGGATCCATTCTGACAGGAGACTTAGGCGAAGGGAGAGGAGAGTAGGGGTGCAGCTGAGGATAGGAGGAAGAGAGAGGAGGAAGAGAGAGGAGGAAGAGAGAGGAGGAAGAGAGAGGAGGAAGAGAAACACGTCTCCAGCTACATCACAAGACCAGGTGAAGTGCTATTTTTAGACCTTAAGCTACCGTTGGTTTCTACAGTGATCAAGAAGGGCTGTAAGAACAGAGCAGCCAGCAGATTGGACGGTTTCTCTCCCTTCAGATCGCCGCCTTCTGTGTCTCCCGTCCCCGTCCCCCCCCCCCCCCCCCCCGTCCCCTCCTCCCGGTCCTCCATCTAAAACACAAATGAACAGAACTAGATGAGTTTGAGCACATCGCTGGAGAGGAAGGGGACCAGAAAAGGGAACTGCTTCCGATTCATCCCGCTCGTCGTTAAACGCGCGAGGGATCGTAAATACGAGCCCCCTAACTCTCAGCGGGCAGAAATCCAGATGGAGCTGACATGTAAATGCTGACCAGATCTGTCCAGAGATACGTGTTAGCGCATCTGCTAATGCAAATGCAGATATAGAAAGATAAACCATCCCAGTAAGGTCATCAGAAAAAGAAGTTACGAAGGACAATGTTTCATTCCGGCATATAATTATTAATGACTTTTAATTCCGCATGAATCCAGCCGTCGGCTCGTGTTGACCTTAAGTGATTCATTTTCTTTTCATTAAAATAATGAATGTGAAACTCAAACACAGAGAGGAGCATCTCTGCAGCCATTGATTAGCTCTCATTCCCACACAGAACAGAATTAAATGCTCCCTATCAATATGCATTAACGAGGTTTAATGAGACATTTGCATTGAACGGGGAAAAAAAAGGGGGGACGCCACATTCCGTCGTGTCGCCGGAGATTTCCGGAAGCTCGTCGCCGCTGCCGGTGTTTTTCCCGGCCGCCTTATTAGCAGACGCGATGGGAGGGAAGCCGCGGTGAACTTTGATCGCGCTGGAAAGGTCAGAAGCTGATTGGCTGTGAGCGTGTTTTTGGCGCGAGCAGTCCTGCAAAAGTAATGTAAAGACAGAAGCCAGTGACCTTATACGGCGACTCCCCCTCAAACCAGGGGTTGGTGTCGAACGAAGCGCACTGAGATGAAGTCGGCGAGGAGAACCCGATTGGTTGATTGGAAGAAGGCGCCGGAAGCCAGCTCTTTATCGAGGTGGCGGGAGGAATGAGGGTGGGTCTGGCAGAGAATCGTGTCTTCGAGTTTACGGTTCGTCTCTCCCTCTCCCTTCGCGTCCCCCAATCTCGGATTTGGACCAGAGAGAGAGAGGGAGAATCCACGGGGCGCTTTCGAACGAGGCCAAACGGCCGTGCATCCAGGCGTGACCCCTGACCCTCTCACACGGACTCAGCGCCGATTGGCTCCCAGAAAGAGAGAGGGGCCGACGTCGACCCTCGCCAGCCTCAGAAAGCCCTCTGACTATGACATCGTCACGACGTCAACCTCGATCGATCGCAGCCGTGGGCCCCCTCGGCCCCCTCGGCCCATGCTACGGAGCTCCGGCGAGTTGGAATGCGCGACCTCAAACAGATATGTTCAAAATGCCGTGAACATCAGCATATCAAATCTGTTTTCCGACTCATTTATCTATTTAGAGGGTTTAAACGGCACTGGAGGAGGTCGAATGGTGGGGAAGTGAGTTGGAGTGGTGTGCTGGTAGCTGGCTGGCCGAGGCTTGGGGCAGTTGGGCCAATGCACAATCGGGGCATTATGGTGCCACGGCAACCGGAGGCAACATGCTGTGACATAATGTCAATGTTTGGTGACATTTTGATTACGCCGCTTTTTTGTTCTTCACATCCTTTAATGGTCTCTGGCCTTTTTATCCAACACAAGTGGGAACATTTCCAAGAAAGCAATTAGCTTCTTTTCACAGAAACTAATTGGTTTGATTGTTGGTATCATCAAGTCTCTCTCTCCATGCCTCTTCCCTGACGTCGCCTCGCTTCGAACGTGTCCAATCGTTCGCCGTTTCCTCACGCGAGCGAAGGCAGATCTCCGGGTTTTTTCGGGGCAGAAACCCGCAAGCGAGAGATGAGATTCGGACTCAGACGGGGGGGGGGGGGCGACAAATTTCGGCGGGATGCAGGATATTACCGCTGCGATTCTTTTTGTGGCGGGTTAACGCTCTATTAATCACTCGCAATCTCAGCCGACTTTCCGGGTTATCGATCACCGACTCGAGTCGCGAGACGACTCTCGCCGCGCTGCTTGCCCCACGGACAAGGAGCCCCGGAGAGACTGATGACTGCCTTGAGTAAACTGGAGCCCCCAGAAATCCGTCAGCCGAGCTGTGCGCCTCAGTCACAGTAAATGTTAACTGACCCTGTGGACCATCAAGCCAAAATGTCAAAAGAGCTTAGCGGGAATCCGTGGCTCCAGTCTTCATATTTGCCGAGAGCCCACCTTCCACGCCTCGGGGGGGGGGGGGGGGGGCTGGGCTACCTGGTTGCCGCAGGAGCCGGCGTCTCTGGCGCGCCGCGCTACCTGCCCACAATGACAGACCCCCGTCGTCCGTCCGTCCGTCCCTATTCAGAAGGAGACAAAGTATCCCAATTCCGATTCGAAATCACGTGAGGGCCCCGGCTAAGTTGATGTGTGTTAAACTGTTATCTGCTTCAGAAATGTAATTGTGATGGTCATTGTCCAGATTAATTAGCGCGAGCAGATGGTATCGCAGCGCGGACAGCTGGGGGAGGACCGTCTGCTGCCTGTCAACTGTCTTCTCCTCACAACACTTTTTTTTTTTTTTTTACAAGTTTTGCTGTCGTGCCTGTCACAATAGTCAGGAATCTGTCATCTTCTTCTCCACTCGGCAGGCCGGGTGGACTTTCGTGCAGCGAGAGCTCCCTCTCGTGGCGACGTCGGGCGGTTGCGGTCGGCAAAGACGAGCTTCAGGGCGTCGATGGCGTTGTTCTTCTCTTAGGTTTGCTAAGCCTCTTTCATCCACCACTCTGTCAGGAGATCAATATTAGCCTCTTCAAGATGGATTGCCTCCTCCAGAGAAAATGTTATGTTGTTTTAACTCTTCGTTCGCATTCGTTGGCCGCGGTGAAGTATTCTGAGCCACCTACTTGTGTTGTTTTACTGCTGGCTCTGGCGTTGGCTACAGTTCCTCTTGGCCAGCCTGTGGTCTTCCGGCTAAAGTTAGATCCTAGATTCGGTGGGGAAACAGTAACACGCTGTTTCACATCGGAGACCGGATTCACTTTTAGAGAAGATGTCTGTCTTGTAGTCCGTCTGGTCGGTTGGAATCCAGCTTTCATTCCGTGCACAACCCTATTACAACAAGGCTGGATTCCCTGGCTAGGTTGAGCATTCATAGTTTTAAAAAGTGGGGAAACTGTTTTGGAATATCTTTGTGTGTGTGTGTGTGTGTGTGTGTGTGTGTGGTTTGGCTGCCAGGGCTTATCGACATGCTTCAGTGAGGGTGTTGATAAGAAGGATGTGTGTGTGTGTGTGTCTGTGTGTGTGTCTGTGTGTGTGTGTGTCTGTGTGTGTGTGTGTGTGTCTGTTGTGGCACAGGTGGGTGTGTGTGTAGGGTGGCGGCAGGTGGGTGGGTGGGTGGGGAGTGTGTGGGGCGGGGGGGGCGGGGGTGCGGGAAGCCAGCTCCCTGTCACACATGCTTATCTGGACCGCACTGATACCACCCTGTCACCCGCAGTTTGTTTCAAAGTCAGTCCCTGGTCACCTGCATGTGCATGTGTCCCAGTAGCAGGGTGGAGGAAGGAGAGGGGGGGGGGCGGGGGGAGCAGGTTTGGTCGTGCTTGGGAAAGTTAAGTCTGCGTTGTGGTGTGTGTGTGTATTAGTGTGTGTGGGAGAGGGGGGGGGGAGAGAGAGGGATGTGGAGGGAGGTGGAGGGAGCTGGAGGGAGGGGGGGGGTCTCCGTGCACTGGCTCCTTCATCAAAACTCCTTGTGACAAAAGCTACCCAGCGTAGCAGGTGGATGTCGGCTTCCAAGAAGTGAGGTTTTCCACATGGCTGAATTGATAAAGGGATATTTGGGACCCCTTGCAGAGACCGTTGTACCCTCAGCCTGCATGTAGATGGTAGTTTTGAAGGGAGACGGTGGGGTGCATTAGGGACAGTCGATCCTGTGTTTTGACATTGCAGTCTATTCTAGACCCAACTCCTACCCTTGACGATGTCATCTGGCAATGCCGTGGAAAGGTCTGGCTGGATCTGGATAGGTCTGGCTGGTTCTGGATAGGTCTGGCTGGTTCTGGATAGGTCTGGCTGGATCTGGATAGGTCTGGCTGGATCTGGGTAGGTCTGGCTGGTTCTGGATAGGTCTGGCTGGATCTGTATAGGTCTGGCTGGTTCTGGATAGGTCTGGCTGCATCTGGATAGGTCTGGCTGGATCTGGAGAGGTCTGGCTGGATCTGGAGAGGTCTGGCTGGTTCTGGATAGGTCTGGCTGGATCTGGATAGGTCTTGGCTGGTTCTGGATAGGTCTGGCTGCATCTGGATAGGTCTGGCTGCATCTGGATAGGTCTGGCTGGATCTGGATAGGTCTGGCTGCATCTGGATAGGTCTGGCTGCATCTGGATAGGTCTGGCTGGTTCTGGATAGGTCTGGCTGCATCTGGATAGGTCTGGCTGCATCTGGATAGATCTGGCTGCATCTGGATAGGTCTGGCTGCATCTGGATAGATCTGGCTGGATCTGGATAGGTCTGGCTGCATCTGGATAGGTCTGACTGGATCTGGATAGGTCTGGCTGCATCTGGATAGGTCTGGCTGGATCTGGCGAGGTCTGCATGGGTCTGAACGTGCTTCCTCCTTTCCAGTCACCTCACAAACACACTCTCCTGTGAGAGTGAGCTCTGCTGGGCAGGAGGTGGAGCCGCAACAGCCTCACACTGGCTCTAATGAAAACCCCACCTGCCAAGAGGGATTTCACAGTTCTCAGAACTCGCTTTGCCGCCCCCGAAAGACCACTTTTGTGCTGAAATACTTATCATTGATTACAGCACAGTGAGCTGTCATTTAGGGTTGCATTTCCTGTCAAGCCAGACGTGTTTCTTACCTCCACAGCGAAGGATGTGGATGTATTGGTTGTCTATTTGGAGAGACATGGTGTGTGGATGAGAGAGAGAGAGAGACAGAGAGACAGAGAGACAGAGAGACAGAGAGACAGAGAGACAGAGAGACAGACAGAGAGACAGAGAGAGAGAGAGAACTTGACAGCATGGATGTGCGCGCATGTGTGTGTCTGCTTGTGAGCGTGCGCGTGTGTATGCGTGTGAAGGCATCTAAGCGGTCTAAGTGGTTTCGGGCTGAGAGAGAACAGGATATAGAAACATCCCATTTTACATACGACATGATTAAGGTGCTCTTCGTGTTCCGACTCAGAGGCAAGTGGCATAACAGGAGGTAGGACACTTACTGAAGACATTAGGATCAGTAGAAATGTACAAACCTCCCATGTGTTGGTTACAATGAACGCATTGGCCATCGTTGAGTGGTCGGGCATTTTTTTCCTGCAGATTTAAATGTTGCAGGATCAGTTCCCCCAGCTGCATGTTGCCGGGGGTCAAAGCTGAACGAACGTGTTATCGTGCTTTCAGACCGATGGAGAGAGATTTCGGAGAGTCTGAACATGCTTCGCAAAAGGCTGTCCCTCGCTGGCGGTTTCGCCATCAGCTTGGGTTCCCAACCCACTAAGTGAGTCTTCCGTCCATGAAGAAAGGGGAGGGGTGCGTTTAACTCTCTCCCTCGGGATAACGGCGTCTCACTCGCCGTCTCTTTTTCACGAGACGCGAGACGACGTTCGAGAGAAACAAAGAAACCAGGTGACTTCACAGTCACGCTCACCTTGGGCTTATCTGCACCTCTCCGGCGAGGCAGATTATACAGCCCAGATGAGTGCTGGCTTACCCCGAGCACGGTGAGGTCTCTCTGGGGAACGACGGCGAGATGACAGGCTTCTGCTGGAGCTCGGTGTGCGGGCCCCAGCGCGGAGGAGGCTGGGTGGGCCCCACGGCGCTGCTCTGCATCTACGGATTCAGCTCCATGCTGAGGCCCACGGAGCCGTTCCTCACCGCGTTCCTCATGGGGCCGTACAAGAATCTGACAGTCCATCAGGTTTGGAACTCTGCCGAGATGCGTGTGTGTCCGTGCGTCCAGTGTCTGTCAGTCTTCTAATAGTTCAATTCAGTTAACTAAACATCGACATCGCATGCAAAGTGTTTTTTTTTCCACGCATGATTTGTAAAGCACTCTTAGTAAAAATGTGACCTCTTACAGCAAATGAGCCTGGGGTTAATATCCAGGGTGATGAGGGAGGTTCACTTTAGTGCTCAGAGCGTCTGACTGCAAATAATGAGGTCGGAGTGCTGAATTCCCTCGCGCTGCGTGTCGATTTCGCAACAAAGCGTCTGCTAACTGAATTCGTTGTTGTTGTTGTTGTTGTTGTTTTGGGCTGTCTTCTGACTGAAGGTGACAGAGCAGGTCCTCCCAGTGTGGACCTACTCCAGCCTCCTCCTCCTCATCCCCGTGTTCCTACTCACCGATCCCATGAGGTACAAGCCAGTGATCGTCCTCCAAGCTCTGAGCAACCTGCTCACCGTCCTCCTCCTCCTCTTCGGCGCCGGCGTCCGTTCCGCCCAAGGCGCCCTCTTCGTCTACAGCCTCGCCGCGGCGGCAGACGTGGCCTACTTCTCCTACATCTACGCCGTGGTGCATCCTGGGTACTACCAGCAGGTAACGAGCTACGCCCGCGGAGCTGTCCTCCTGGGGTACGCGGCAGGGGCAGCTCTGGGCCAGCTGCTTGTGTCTCTGTGGGGGGTGTCGCTCTACTGGCTCACGGTCATCACCCTGGCCTCCTTCTGCCTGGCCCTCGCCACCTCCTTCCTCCTGCCCATGCCTGGGAAGAGCCTGTTTCGGAGGGAGACGGAGGCGGGCAGGGGTCCGGTCGAGGCCGGGCCGCGGGAGCCCCAGGGACGGGGGGCATCGTGGGGCGGGAGGGCGAGGAGGGCTGGGGGGGAGGCGGCAACTGCCCTGAGGAGGCTGTGGTGGGACTGTAGGCAGTGCTACTCGTCCGGGGCGGTGAGGTTCTTCTGCCTGTGGGTCGCCGGGGGCAGGTGTGGTTTCTATCAGGTCTCCAGCTACGTGCAGCTGCTCTGGGAGGCCAAACATCCGGACGCCAACTTCACCGCCTACAACGGAGGGGTGGACGCCTTCGCCACGCTGTCAGGTAACAAGCAGTACCGCCGGCTAGCAGGGTGACCTGGGGGGGGGGGGGTGGGGCTTGGGAGAGGCGGGGCTGTGGGGAGAGTCAGGGGACTGACAGCTGCTATTTGAATGGAGGAGGATGGAGTGAAGTCTGGCTGGCCTATGAAACTTAACCCTCTAAGTGAGGGAAAAACAGGCTTCAGAGGTCTGATGCTGTTCGTAATGCACATTTCACCTCTCAGCACTGCTTCCCCGAGGCCTCACGCTCACACCTATCTGCTTTCAACACATCGTTTCGGGTTCGATTCCCCAACGGTAATTCTACGAAGATTCGTTTAAGCGCGCGGAACAGCCTTAATTCTCGACAAATAACAACCGCTTTGCTAAAAACCATTCCGTAAAAGCCCTTCGCAAAGGGTAAACAATAAGTGCCACATAAATTAGGCTGTTTAATTACAATCTCCCTTCTCCAAATGAACCCGCTCGGCAGGGAACCATCCACAGACCTCCATTGATTCCAAAGCAGAAACACTTCCTGTATTCCCAAGAAATCACCAGCAATTACAATGTGTTAATAGTATCCTGCTGTGTCCTTCAGGTGCAAAACTTCCCTCCCGATATAGAATAAATTCATGGCATGTTTGCATTTTTTCGTCCTTTTTTCTATTTCACATTTTATATTTCCCCCAGGAAGTAAGTTATGCAAAACTACCTTGCCTGAAGTCAGTACGAGTAGGACTGTGTACTATGGAGATCAAACGACAGCCGAGAAGATGTGTGGTTGATGTGTGTTAAAGTGCACAAGCATCCCTTTTTTTTACCGGAACGACCGAAACATCAGGCCGTCGGGAACGGAACCCCCCGCCCCACCCGCCCCCCCAAAATTGGGTCGCATTCGAAACGAGGACCCCATCCTTCTTTCCATCCGCGGGGATGTTCCCTTCGCTTGAGCGCGGGTCAGAGCAGGGGCCTGAAGTAATGACCAGGAGTGTGTTCTCGCGTGTTTCATTTCAATTCGCGTCATTATCGCACCCTCGCGGAGGGATTAGCTTCAATGCTGGGCTATTAGCGCTCGGCTCCTCTGACCCTGGGTTCGGGTGGCTGTCCGTCTGTCCTGCGACTACCACATCATTTCCATTAGACTCATTCCTCTCAACAGGCCTGCAGAGGCTGATTAAATACAGGCCTAATGCGGAGAGTGGTTGCTGGTGCTTATGCCACAGTATTAGTATTGATCTACTGGGGCGGAATAAAGTGATGAAATGTCTGCTTTAAGTGAAATGATTAAAACAGGGTGGGTTATCAGTCATTATTAGACTGAGGGGGGAGGAGGGGACGGGAGGAGGGGGGGGGAGAGGACTCTGTGTTCCCTCTGTTATTAGAGCTGAATGTCTCAAAGTTATTAACGCACCCAATTACCTGCATCCCCCCTCCTCCCCCCCCCCTTGCTGAAATGAAAATGTAGGCCCAAGTCCATGTATCAATAAATTACACAGCCATTAATTCAAAGACCGTATGAGGAATGTCCAACCAGTTTTTTTTTTCCAGAGGTGTACTGCTTTGATCAACCGTGATTTCTCACAGCCACATCGGTGGAACTTAGTAATGCCGCGCACACGCACACAGAGGTGGGACACACACATGCAGACACACACCTTATACACCCATGCCCCAGTACCGCACACACATTCCCACACACGTTCATACACACACTCGGTTGCCCCTCCCTTCCCCCCTCACACTGGTATCCCCACACTGGTACCCCCACACTGGTATCCCCACACACCCACGCCAAGACATCCGTGACACTGCCTCACCCCCCAGCGTTGGTCTGCGTTGCAGGGGCAGCAGCCTCCGTAGCAGTGGGCCACGTGGCGCTGGACTGGTCCGTGTGGGGGGAGCTGTTCCTGGGCGTGTTCACCGCCCTGCTGGCCGGAGCTCTCTACCTGATGGAGGTCACGCCGAGCATCTGGGTGTGCTACGGCGGCTACGCGCTCTTCAAGTCCGTGTACATGCTGCTCATCACCGTGTGCACGTAAGAGAACCACGACCCCAATCACTCGCGCGCGGCCGCTTTCCCTTGCCGCTCAGTCGCCCGTCCTCGAACGTTTCCCTTTCGAACGCCATCGAGGGTAAGGGGCACGTTTCGGCGCCGTGTTGGTTGTGAGCCATATGTGGAGGGTCATACGTAGGCAAGTCACATGACAAATCAACCGCTGAATCGATACTATAAATCGCTGACGAACGTTGTGGATGAAGACTAGATCTGTCCTGGGTCGACGAGTGAAAGTTGAATGTTTGCCTTCTTATTAGTCAGCCTGTGTTTAGAGACAAGGTTGGTGCGGAGTCAGAACGCTAACCTGGTTCGACGTTTTGGCCGTGTTAGTTTCCAGATCGCTCGCAGTTTGAGCCGCGAGCGCTACGCGTTGGTGTTTGGGCTCAACTTCTTCATGGGCACAGCTCTGCAGAGCCTCCTGACGGCCGTGGTGGTCAACAGTCTGCGTTTGCCCGTCGCCACACAGGTAGGAACGGGGAGGAAAACGTTCCCACCCCCTTACCCTCCACGCCCACTCGCTCACCCCATCGTTCTCTCAACCCCCGTCTCCTGTCTCGCCCCTTCTCGCCAGTTTATCGTTTACGCCTCCTGCTTCGCCGCCATCTCTGTCCTGTTCCTGGTCCGGGGGGTGTACACCGTGCTGAGGGTGACCCGCGGGCCCGGGGAGGGGTCCGACCCTGCAGATCGCCAGTCGGAGGCCAGCCCTGATGTCATCGAAGTTCCACATGCGTGAGAGCAGGTAGGCGCCGCTCGTCTGTGGGTCGGAGCCGTCACACTTCGTATTGGGCGCGTGCGTCCCTGCTCTTGTCAACGGCTGGCTGTGTCCCAGCTGGGTGACAAACACTCTTAAACGCAGTGTCTCCATGCAGCCACTAGATGGCAGCATGAAGCCATCTTCCAATCTCATCTTCGCTTCCGTGAAAACAGATTCCCTCCACTCTTGCTATCCACCGCAACCTCACACGCTGCCTCTGGACTGTACATGAGAAAGTGATGACTCAATGGGGTATTTCTATTTGGCATAACAATGCATACAGCTGCCACATAGTAGATATCATTGTAATATAATAGGTTTATGTTTTGACTGCGCCATGAATACACATGATCAGCATTTTAGGCTTCGATATTTTCGGAGATGGATTTTGCTGCAGTGTTGAACGGAATCCAGATCTTGTTGAAAATGATAAGTCATCGACCTTTTAACGGGTTGTCCGCTGGCCAATCTTTGTGGCTTTTTTTTTCCCCCCTCCCAAATTTTTCGAGAAGAGTTTTAACTCTGTTGCTGCCTTGGGGGTCACTGTGACCCACCCGCTGCTGTCCAAAAAGGTGAATCACAAAGACCCTTAAAGGCAACACAAGGGGTTAAAGGCGCAGTGTGGTTGAGTTTTCCTGGAAAAAAAAAAAAACACAACTCTTCAAGCACGCCATTCTTCATCTGCTCCCACCTAAACAGTCCGGCTTGGTGGCCTAAACACTTGTGCTAGATAACACCCAGAGCATAAACATCTCTTTACAGGGAACCCTTCCTGGTGTGTGAGTTCCTGAACCGCATGCTTCCTGTCCAATTACTTACCCGCCGCCGACGGAACGAGCCATCGCTGCACGAGGTTGAACCCCCCCTGACCTCCAGCTTCCATCCACGTGGAGAACGCACGCCGTTCCGTTCGTCCAAAATGCCGAGCGCGGCGGCGAAGGAAGGCGCGGTCGTCCCTGACCTGCGATCGCTGATTCGTTTTGGCGGCAGGAAGTTCGCTCGGAGTTGTCGGTTTTGAATACGTTGAACGCGATGAGCGTTGAGAGCAAAGATAAAAAAGGGGGGTGTTGGATGGCGAGTGACTCCTGGAAGGCGAAGCAACCGTTTGTTCGTTAACGATTCAATATTGGATGGCTGGGAAGTTTGAATTGTTTGGCTCTCGGTCACCGGTAGACAAACTGAACGTGTACGTCTCCCGATCATTATCACTGACGTCAGCAACCATCTTCCTCCTTTTTTGAAGCCTAACGACAGTTTGTGTCAGTCCCTAGCTGTCCTCGTGGCGTCCAAATGAATCAGTCCTTCCGAATTCTCTCCGCGCCATTTTAATGAGAAATGACGTTTGAAGAAACATTTATTTGTTAAAAAATGCCCAGTTTGGGAACCCGCATCCAAACCCCTTTCCAGATCAAATCAACAGAATGACGAGGAGGAGGACAACGGTTTTGACATTTCCTTCATTTAACAGCTTTTTCCTCAGAAGCAACGTTCAAAAGATGCAGGTGGGAAGTATATCAGAATATGAAGGCTGAAGCACGACTCATTTACAAAAGTACACCGGTGGTCAGAGTTAAGATGTCTGTATTTCTAAACCACTTCGCAAAGTAACCACAACTCAGCTACTAGCATCATGCTGAATCCCCATGTCCCCACTGGCGCACTAAGATGAATGTTATACCCATGTGTACACTATATATGGTACACTCAATGCAAAGGAACAAAACAACCATTAATACATGTCCAGCTCCATATAGGCAGAGAGGCTCCCCCTGAACACACGCTGTCTCTAAAAGCAATATTTGGGAGGTCAGATAGAAAAAGCCCATATAAGGGAGATCCTGGCATAACAGGGACTTCAGAGAGAAACACTCAGAGAGAAACACTCAGAGAGAAACACTCAGAGAGAAACACTCAGAGAGAAACAGAGAAACACTTAGAGAGAAACACTCAGAGAGGAACACTCAGAGAGAAACACTCAGAGAGAAACACTCAGAGAGAAAAAACTCGGGGAGAAACACTCAGAGAGAAACACTCAGAGAGAAACACTCAGAGAGAAAAAACTCGGGGAGAAACACTCAGAGAGAAACACTCAGAGAGAAAAAACTCGGGGAGAAACACTCAGAGAGAAACACTCAGAGAGAAACACTCGACTTGTGTGTGGGTTGGCTGTCTGGTATTTCCACCTCCCGCTGGAGCCCCCAAGCCGTGACGCACTTGGGGGGGGGGTCTTCCCTCGCCTCCCTGCATCCGTTCGTGACATTACACTCCAAGAGGGCCGCTCGACGGCATTGATCCCCCCACCCCCACCTCTGCGAGAAACAGAGAACACTTAGAGGAAACATCTCAGAGAGGAACACTCAGAGGAAACACTCAGAAGAGAAACACTCAGGAGAGAAACACTCGAGCAAGGGAAACACTCAGAGAGGAAACACTCAGAGGAAACACTCAGAGAGGAACCTCAGAGAGAAACAGAGAAACACTCAGAGAGAAACAGAGAAACACTTAGAGAGAAACACTCAGAGAGGAACACTCAGAGAGAAACACTCAGAGAGAAACACTCAGAGAGAAACACTCAGAGAGAAACACTCAGAGAGGAACACTCAGAGAAACGCTCAGAGAGAAACACTCAGAGAGAAACACTCAGAGAGAAACACTCAGAGAGAAACACTCGACACTCAGCACTGTGTTGTGGGTCGGCTGTCTGGTATTTTCCACCTACCGCTGGAGCCAAGCCGTGACGCACTTGGGGGGGGGTCTTCCCTCGCCTCCCTGCTGGCTCGTTCGTGACAGTACATTACACTCCAAGAGGGCCGCTCGACGGCATTGATCCCCCCACCCCCACCTCTCCCCCCTCCCTCCTTCCCCCGCGCTCAATAGCTCACTGCTAGATTCCAGGCCTTCGATGGCAGAGGCAGTTTACCTTACCTAGGACGACGGAGGTCCGGAGGGTGGGTATTGTTTGCACACGATGACCTTGTCGAGAGACATCAGACTGTCTAATTCTTTGCACTCCCAAACCTCATTTGTGCCCCGTTGGTGAGAAACACAAAACGAAGAGTAGCTCAAACTCAGAATGTTTGGTCATTTTGCATGCTTTCTGAAGACCCCATGATACAAATGTTTTGTTTGGGAAAATACATGTGATTTGTCTTCGGACATTTACTGGCACCCGTGTTTTGTATTTGATTTGTGATTGGTTTATGTTGGGGCCTGACGTCAGTGTCGCAACACCTCAGGACAAGGGAGAGTGGATACACTACTGAAGATAAACACAATGACAGAACTCCCATCTCTCCAGAGACTCTAGAGATCGCTCTGAAACTCCCATCTCTCCAGAGATGTGAGGAGAAACAACAGAGAGAGAGAGAGAGAGAAAGAAAGAAAGAGAGAGAGAGAGAGAGAGAGAAAGAGAGAAAATCCCCATCTAATTCTGATTAAAAAACCCCACAGTGCCGCTGAGCCCCATCGGATAACAGCAGATTGAGTCATCAGCCTGAGTGGCGATCAGCTCGTCGGGTCTAAAAGCTTTACCCTCGCTGGCGAACTGGCGGGTCTAAAGTTAGACATGCCAACTCACCCACCCTCTATTTATAGATCTCTGGGACCCAATTCAAGGCGGCTTTGAAGACTCCTCAGTCGGCGAGGATGAGGCGGGGCACCGAAGGCAGGGTAAAATGGGAGGGGGGTTGTTGAGCGAAAGAGTAGAAAGCTACGACATCAAGGACCCGCCGTCCCTTCAGTCGACCCCGAGTGGAATAGTCGAGTAGCCGTAACAAACAGGCGGACGGGAAGACACGCGTGGAGCCGCGTGGAGCCGCTGGAGGGTGTTGCTTGTGCATTGTCAAGCAGCGCAGATGAAGGCCCAGGGAAGACTGACAAGTGCGACAAACGGAGGCCATGTATAACGGGGAGGGGGAGGGAGAGAGGGAGAGAGGGAGGGGAATGATAAACCAGGGTGCAACATTGTGAGCGAGATGGAGAGTGGAAGGAGAGAGAGACCAAGAGGCCTGGGGCTAGAGCGTGTGAGGGAACAAGAGGGTGAGGGAGGGAGAGAGAGAGAGAGGGAGAGATGGAGTGAGAGAGAGAGAAACAGGGAGAGAGAGAGAAACAGGGGGAGAGAGAGGGAGAGAGGGAGAGAGTGAGAGAGGGATATAGAGGGATATAGAGGGAGAGCGAGAGAGAAAGCACGTTAGACTTAGAAGATGTAATCGTCTTGCATCCGCCCGTCCTCAGATCCAGACTGCCCCGTAAAACTCTGCAAAGGAAAAAGAAAAGGGGGAAAAAAAACCCCCAACAACAACAGACAGCCACTGTTGCCAGGCAGGGTTTACGAGGTGATGAGTCATTTCCAGCAGGGAAATCGAGAGCAGATCTCCTGGGGGGACTGCNCCAAAACGCAACGCATCCTTCAGGTCTCACATGACTTCCTCTTTGCAGATTGCCGGTGTGCCATGCATACAGCTGTTGTTTGCTTCCTTCTGGCGTGGGAAGGGTTCGGTCGGCAGGGAGGGTTGGAGGGAGGGAGGGAAGTAATTAAGGAGGGAGGGGGGTGACGCTGGTGTTAATCATGGAAGGCAGACATTTTCATAATGACTTCCGGTGCTGATTAGCGCTGATTCTCCAACATCTCCCAGCAGTGATGAAGGAGCTCCATTCGCGCAAAGCGGCCGAGACGTGTCTCCGTGGCCCCTGTGTCTCCGTGGCCCCCTGTGTCCTGCGGGCCCTGTCTGTCTCCTTGTCTCTGTCTCCGGTGTCCCCGCGTCTCCGTTGTGCCCCTGCTCTCCGTGCCCTTGTGTTCTCCGTGTGCCATATGTTATGTTCTTCTGTGGCCCCGTGTCTATTAATCCGTGGCCCCTGTGTCTCCGTGGCCCCTGTGTCTCCGTGGCCCCTGTGTCTTCGTGGCCCCTGTGTCTCCGTGGCTCCTGTGTCTTCTGCCTGTGTCAGAGCCTCAGGCTGCAGGCCGCGTGTGGGCGGGGCTCCGGCGCCGCTCTCAGGAGTGCCTCCTCTCTGGGGTGACACACGCGCCCCTCGCCCTGCCAAGTTACCCTTGTATGGGGGGGGGCTGTGGACTGGTGATGAGATTTCGTGAGGGGCGACGGGGTGACCTTCCGATATCCCTTGTGTGCAGCGTGCATTGTTGTACAGCGTGACCTCTTGGAGGTACGGTCTTTTGCCTGTGCATGTAGCCTTCGCGCATTATATTGCTGGAGGTAAACGCAGTGTAAGCTCGGTGTTTACTGTGGCACGCGTAGCGGTGGGCTATCATGAAGGAATGTGCGAGGGTTTTAGTATGTGCTGGGGTCTTAGGCTACAAGCCGGCATCTTTGATCGCTCCCTTAGAGCCGGAAATGTCCTCCATGGTTAGCTATCAAAGGCCATCCTCCGCCGCCTGTGTCCGCTGTCCACGCCCGCCCTCCACCCGCCTAGTAGCCTCCCTTCCCTCATCAGCTAAATAGCGCTCGGTATCTCATAGTGTTGATTCCAGAGTGTAGTTATAGTATAGTAGTAGTGAGGTTATGAGGTGGTTAGTGATGTGAGCGTTTCCCAGCTGGTATGTCTGCCGTTTCCGTTGCGCTGTGGTTCTCAGACCATCTCCTCCCTCCTATACAATGCCCAGGCGCTTTTCTCATTCTTCCCATACCATGTAAATCGTATTCCTACCCTTGGCCCATCTTTTTTTTGGCTGGACGTCCCATTCGTTCGCATCATCTTTTTTCTGGCTGCGTCCGCTACCTGACCTTTACGTTTGGCTAGTAGATCGTAGTTTGTCCTGCGAGCGCGCCGTTGTCTTCTATGTCCATACACGTCCTCCCTCTTTTCTCCCTCGCATTTTTTTCATCCCTCCCCTCCTGCCTCTCTCCCCCCTTCCGCACCCATCTCCTCTTCCTCCCCATCATCCTCTTCCCCCCTTCTCTTCCTCATCTCCCCCTCTCCTCCGCTCGCTCAATTCTTTCCCTCCCCCCCCTCCCTTTTCTTTCCCTCCCCCTCCCCCTCCCTCCCTCGTCTCTGTTTCTCTCTCCCCCACGTTTTCACAGCGATGAGCCTGCCGCTTGGATCCGACTCTCTGGTTACAGACGCAGTACATGTCTCTACAGCAGAGCGCTGCTACCGTAGCCAAGGACACACATAATATCATCCCACACACACACACACACACACACACACACGCGCGCACCATCGCTGGATAACCAGAGCCTGCTTCCGTCGGAAAGCCACGTTTTGGGGGAGAGAGAGAGAGAGAGAGAGAGAGAGTCCACCTGCGTGCTCAAACACAAGGCTGAAGGTAAAAGATCCATATTCATGTCGGTGTTACGCGAGGTGTCTGCGGTAGGCAGCTTTTGTTCAGTACAGCCGGGCTCTGAAGGAGAAGCTATGCTGGCGGGGGTAGAGAAGGAATACTAAAGCGTGTGTTTTGGTCTGATATCTGGACCAGAAGATATTATTTCGATATAGCTACATGTTGAATGAAGAGGTTTCTCTTAACCGAGAGAAACGTAAACAGATGATGATCAGTCCTAACGAACATGATCGTGATCACGATGAACTGCTGCTACACGGTGCATAAAATGTTTACCTGAATGTGTACAATTGAAACGAAAACGACACCGTCGTATAAATATGCCCTTTCGAATGGTTTTGATCTTGTTTCAGTATTTCATCGTTGAGATACGTTCGGTCATTTCCACCTCCGAAAAGTTGTGCTGTTGCTGTGGTCCAGAGTGTGCATGCGTCTGTGTACTGTACCACATAGGCAGAGAGGGAAATCAATCAGTTCTGCCCTGGCCTCATATCATAGCCCCAGGGGGTTTATCAGCACTGTAAATGTCAGGCAGTGGAAGTTTCACAGATGGAGAGGGGCTTTGAAGCCCACCCGCACAAACAACACCCACATTATCTTCCTCCTCATCTCACCAGGTCATCGGTTCAGGCTCCGGTCTGGTCCGGTCTGGTCTGGTCTGGTCCGGTCCGGTCCGGGGCCGCACGCTCCTCGTTCACTCCTCGCGGTCGCCGTCGGCCGCTATTGGCGGCAACCCGGATTCCGCCTCGGACGTTTGCGCGGCGAAACTGAAACTGAAAGTGGCGGACGCGGGACGCGGGGTTGGCGTCGGCACGTTTGTTTCGCGCGGGAGCTGTGAGAACCTGTGGTGATATGGGGGGGAGGGGGGGGGAGGGGGGGAGGGATCCTCGTTGGGTCAGTTTCACACACGACGCACAAGCCGCACACCATCGCGGAGACACGTTTCCAAAGCAGGTCAGCTGTTGGCCACTGACGCGTTTTAAACTTCATCTGTTATTGTTGGTTTCGCCTGACCGGAGCATCTCCCAAAAAGCATTGATTTTCATAAACGTAACGGTCGGACGAAGAGATTAAAACGACCGATCGCAAAACGACCAATGAGAAATCGTCCCCGTCGTGATCCATGGTGGAAAGAGGTCAATCTCTGCTTTACGGAAGGGGTCGCCCAACCCTGGTGAACCCACATCTGGGAATGAAAAACCCAAATGAACAGAAACCATTGGGATTCCATAAATCCAGATATTGAAACAAACCCAGCCTTGCACAACGTGGTCCCTTTATACTCATGTATTCATCCTCATCTTATACACTTAGCGTCGACCCAAAGCGACACGCAGGAAGCGCGCGAACAATGACAGAATATCAGGGGTAGAATCACACCGTTGTAACCGTGTTTCGGCAGGTCGTCGGTTCCGTTCGCCCCGCGCCCTTCGAACGCGGGGCCACTACGAGCTTCCGCTGGCTTTAAATAGTCTCTTTCGGATCTCTAGTTTTGGCGAGCGTGGGCGCGACAGGACTCTCTCTAACAGGATGTGAAAGGCGCCCTGGGCGAGCTAGCTGTTGTTTGACCTTGGCTGGAAACACTGGCGCCCCGGTAGAAGCGGGTGGCTAGCATCGCCGACGCGACGATGAGAGCGTCTCTGAGGTCAGCCTTGGGGCGCTGGAGAGAACAGGTGTCTGCGGAGGACTGGTTTCCAGGGACGGCGAAAGGCGTCTTGTGGAGCCACGCTTGTGGCTTCAGGAGAGTAGATGGGTAGACGGGGCTCTGGGTGAGAGAGGGAGCTGCATGGAGGAGGAGGAGGAGGAAAGGGAGGAAGGAACATCAAGCTCGAGGGTGACTGGTGAACACGGGTCCACGGGTGAAGCTTGCCAATGGTGGAGGGGGTAAACAGTGGTGTTGTGGCGAGAGGCAGGGAGCTGCTGCTGGCTCTCTGGCAAGGAGAGACGGATGGAGAGTGAGTTGGATGGATGGAGAGAGGGATAGAGAGAGGAATGGAGAGGAGGACGCAGGAATAGAGAGTGAGATGGAGAGGAGGAGGCTAAAGGGATGGAGTGAGGGCTGGAGAGAGGGATGGAGAGAGGGATGGAGAGTGGGAGGCTGAGGGACGGAAAGAGGAATGGAGAGAGGGATGGAGAGAGGGAGGCTGAGGGTTGGAGTGAGGGCTGGAGAGAGAGATGGAGAGAGGGATGGAGAGTGGGAGGCTGAGGGATGGAGTGAGGGCTGGAGAGAGAGATGGAGAGAGGGATGGAGAGAGGGATGGAGTGAGGGATGGAGAGTGGGATGGAGAGAGGAAAAGAGATGGAGAGACAGAGAAACAGAAAAACAGAGTTGCTAGGTGGAGCCAGCTGAGTCACGTTTGGCTTTCCGGATGTTGGAGGGACAGACAGGCAAGCACATAGCAACCAGGCAGACAGTGAGACAGGCAGACAGACAGACAGACCCAGGAGGTCTGATCTGGCGAGTCTCAGACCAGATCACAGATAGGCCAACCAAAGTCCTGACCCGCTTGAAATAACCCAAACAAAGATGCTTCCAACCACCACCCCCTCTGTCCTTCCTTCTTCTGAGTTTCCTCCGTCAACCCGCCCTTGCGCCACCCGTCCGTTACGTGGCCTCCCTCCCTCCACCCTCTCTCCCCGTGTAGTGTGAGAAGACAAATTCCGGTCCCAGAGAGAGAAAACATACACTCCCCACCCTACCACTGCCACTGACTCCACGTTCCTTTTCCCCCCAAAACCATCACCGACGAAAAGGAAAGCTAAGTACTGGTCACTGTCCGCGACATGGTCCGCTGCGTATTATTTCTTCACCCTTGTGAAGAGTGGCCAGAGGCTATTGATCCCATATCGAGGGCGAATATCTGCTTTTCCCCAGATACTTTAGCCCGC
>BROE01000026.1:7637954-7668743 GCA_036571765.1 Plecoglossus altivelis
CCCCCCTCCAGAACTGCCTCCAAGGATCCGGCATCCCCCACGCCCAACCCGCCCCCTCAACCTGCTTACCACACCCACCATCACACCAACCCCCATCCACCCACCTACCACACCAAAACCCCCCACACTCACCCGCGCCACACCCCGCTGCCCCAGGTCCCCTCCTGTCCCCCTCTCTAACCTCACACCCCATACCTCCCCCCCTCTCGCCCCCTTTTCCCCCACCCCCCTTGCCCACCCTGTCCTCCCTCCTCCACCCCTCTCTCCCCCGACTCCCCTCCACACCCCCCACCCTCAGCCGGAATCGGCACATCAGATGGATCTCAGCGTGCTACAGAGCGTCCACGGGAAGCCTCAGACCTCCGACAGGGACTCAGAGGTTAGCTTCAGATCGCAGGCTCACGTGCGTGGCGCTCGCAGAAGCCCGCCCGCCTGCCCGCCCGCGCGCTGTGGCGCGTGGCCTGCTGAGATGCAGCCATGGTGATGCTGTTTATGCGAAACACCATCTGGTAGCATGGGGCAGGTTTCTACACGTGGATCTCCATTCTAGGCAAAGTGGGGGAATATATCTACGAGGGAGCTGTTAATGGTGTGACCATGTGACCAAATCAGTCTGCCTAGACCATGTGACCATGTTGACATGGTGCCATGGACCATGTGACCATGCGACCACGCACTAAATCAGATTTGGTTCGTCTCTATACCGATACTAGCATGCCATTTAGCATGCCAGATACATATTTAGTTTGCCCCAATGCAAAGTCTATCAAGTGCAATCTGGCAATTGTACCAGGATACCCTGACCACAAACTGGGACCGATGTCAGAGCAAGTGGGTCAAAGTTCATAGCTCAAAAGTAGCGTGTCCCAATCGTATGCATTCTGCATGCAGCCGTTATGGTTGCAGGCTAGCTGCAACCGTTCGAAATAAGATGGCTTTTCTATGACCATGTGACCATGAGCTCACGCGACCAAATGATCGTTTGACCACTTGGCCACTCGCCAACGTCTGCATGTCTGAACCATGATGCAAAGGCGTCCCAGACCCTCTACATCGACACCGCGACAAGTCAAATAACCGGAGTTAGTTCCGCCGCTCCTTCCACCGTGGCACCACCACCACCACCAGCACGTGCCGGGCACAGACCCACAGCCGGCCTCGGCAGATTTCCCATCTCATCAGCACAAACTTAGAGAAAAAGAGATCAAGGCGAAATGTGGGAAAACACCGCAATGCGCCAAAGCAACTTCAAAGGGCTTTCTCCCTGACGCAGCACTTTCACAGTTCTCTATCCATGCAGACATTCCTGCAGAAAAAAAGGAGGGGGAATTCGTTTTTTTTGGAGGGGCGGGGTTGGGGGGGGGGGGGGGGGGGTTGGGTTGAAGCTTTTTCCTGCAAGTGAAGGATGCGGTGGGCAAGGCAACTTTGCTTCTCCAGGATGCTAAATTTAGCAACCCCCCCCCCCCCCTCCTTTCTATCCCCCCTATCCCCATCCTCCCCCACCCCTCTTCCCCCCCTTAGGAGACAACTCTGCTGCCTGACTGAATAGAACATGAACTGGCCTCCGACTGACTACACAGATCTGTCAGGAGAAGTTATAAATAGCCGCGCACGTGTTCAGCGCCCGATGAGTGCTGGGGATTCAGCCTTCAGCCGTTAAACCGAGAGAACGGTAGCGCCCGTCTGAAAACACGGCAGACCGCAGACTGCTCAAAAGCTTTAGACTGATGTGGGTCACTAGAAAAGTAAAGAATAGCAACCCCCCGAAAAAAGAACCACTTGGAAGCTAGGAGTGCATGTGATGTGTTCACCGGGAGTTGGCCTGCACTCGAATCCACACGCGTAGGCACGTGAATGCTTGTTATCGTTGCTCACGCACGCACGCGCGTACGTGAAGCGCGCACGTGAAACGCGCGCGTGCTCGGCGCGCGGCAACGCGCTGTGCGCTCGAGAGTCGATCCAGAGAGGGGACGTCTCGACGGCTCGCTGGTCTTGAGAGATGAGCGACGCCGTTCATTCAAAAGTGTTTCCAGTGGCTGACGAGGCGAGTGTCTGGGGCGTCGTTCCCAGTTACAGTCAAGACGCACGCCACTCTGCCAAGACGCCTCCGCAAGTTCGACAGGACGGAGGAGAGGGAGAGAAAAAAAAACACGCGCTGCGCCTTTAAACCAGTTGACTTGCTAAGTGGGCGTGCTAATAGTTGGGGAAGATGGATGGATCTTTCAGCTCTGCTGGTCCTCTCCTGGAGGATGATGCGTGCAAGAGGCTGGGGGTCTTCGGGCTGTGCCCTGCAGGGGAGCTGAGGTGTTTGAACTGACTCTCTTCAGCAGACAGTAACACTCCCGCCTCCCTCTCTTGTTCTCCCTCCCCTCTCTCCTCCTTCCTCCACAGGAGTTGAACCATGAAGACCAGACTCGGGTGCCTGTCCAATAAGTCGGACTCCTACAGCGACTTCAGCGAGTTCCTGCCCCAGGCTCAGGAGACCTCAGCCAGGTGTATCAAGTGAGTGAACCTTCCGGAAACACGGGCTACTGTTTTACATGTTTTGTGCAGGAAATGATCCATTATTCAGACCCCTTGGAAACGGGCCATTTTTGCTGCTACGGTTTCTGTTGTTGTTGTCCATGAAATATTCATGTATTCATCTGGCTTTCATCCAAAGCAACGTAGAGTTTCGGGGGAATCTAAACCTCCGACTGAGCTGGATCCATTCCCCCACCAATAAATTCATTAAAGCTGTTTTTGTCCCTCTCCTCCTCCCTCTCTGTCCTTCTCTCCTCCTCCCTCTCCTCCTCCCTCTCTATCGTCCTCTCCTCCTCCCTCTTCTCCTCCCTCCCTCTCTATCTTTTCTCCTCCTCCCTCTCTATCGTTCTCTCCTCCTCCCTCTTCTCCTCCCTCTTTTCCTCCCTCTCTATATTTCTCTCCTCCTCCCTCTCCTCCTCCCTCTCCTCCTCCCTCTCTCCATCAGGCTGTCGACAGAAGAGGTTGTCCGATGGTCTGATTCCTTTGACGTGCTGCTTTCACACAAATGTAAGTCTTCGTTTAGTTGACCCTCAAACACAGTTCACTGTCTTGGTCATTCTTGGCCAGAGGGAAGTATCTTAAACTGAAAAAGAAGGGAGGAGAGGAGAGGAGGGGTTGTCAACGACAACGAGCGCCCTCATTTTGGTGACCTTGTTGAACAGACCACTCCAATATCTTTTCATGCAGCCTGTGTCTCTCTCCCTGCTCTACCCTGTCCTCTGAACCCTCTAGAGCTAATTCAGCTCTGCTAATGGATACAGCCATAGACTCACTGAGTCACATAGTTGACAGTGACCTTGTCACACACACAGTCATCGCGCTCCCTCTCTCTCTGTCTCTCTCTCTCACACACACACACACACTCATCTCTCTCACACAGACACGCATCTCTCGTACACACATGCACACACTCGCCCCTCTCTGTGTCACACACACACACACACACACACAAGATTCGAGTGAGACATCTGAGAACAGCCTGTCTGTGTTCCCTTGTCTAAAAGTCACACCAAAGGACCGATTCAGAGCACTACAAATAGCTTTGAAAGCTTGGCACATGACTTGAAGCAGGAAATTAGCCTTCTGACTGCGGCAGACACCGCCATCCATTAGAGCCGAGCCCTCCTGCATCCACTTCCTGTTGGCTCTCGTTTCGCCGTCAAGCATTTGCCAGGACCGGTAGACACTGATGAGAACACAGCATCCGAATACAGGCCCCTGTCCACTAACTGGCCGTTACTACGGATGCAAGCAAGCTAACATGTTCACTGCAGTTGGTGATCTTGTGGTTGAATTTTGAAAAGGAGCTAAGGTCCTCCAAGGAGGATGAGTTGTTCCCTTTCTCCCGCAACCTCCCCCTCCCCCACACAACACACACACACACACACTTTTCCTGTGTCCAGAGGAGATTGGGCCACTCGCGAAGTCTCTATTTAGTGGGCGCCGTCAGCCTGGTTTTCAAACCGTGGCCTGACGCGTAGGCGTGGTGTCAAATTCACTGCCATCCCAACTCGCACGACTTACTTCAGCACGCTGGGTCCTCTGCAGTCAACCAGAAGACTATATTCAGAAGCACGGTTTAATTGTCCTCGACGAGCACACGTGACCGACGCCAGTCCCCCTGGCCACCCCGGACATAGCCACTGCCTCCATCCTCCTCTCCTCCCTTACCCCTTTCTGTGAAGACACAGTCACCGGGTACATTCTAGAAGCTCTTCTCAAGCTCAAGATAGGGCACCTGCTTGCTACAGGTTCCGCCTCAAGGGCAGAAAAAGGACCTCCGCGCCCTCAAATACACGCTACCACCATCCGCACCTGCACCTCACACACACCACGCCCTAAACACACCCACAACAACCATCACACTCCCACAACCCTCCACTCACTCAAACAGGCCGACCTTCCAACCAACCACACGCACCCACTTAAATACCCATGATTCAGCACGCTGGCTCTGCCAGAACAGAGCCTATATTCAGAAGCAGGTAATTGTCCTCGACGAGCACACGTGACGACTGCAGTCGGCACCCCCGGAATAGACTGCTCATCTCCCTCTGAGAAGACACAGTCACGGTACATTCTAGAAGCTCTTCTCAAGCTCCAAGAAGGCACCTGCTTGTCAGGTTCCGCCCGGGCAGACAAAAGGACCTCGCGCTCACTCAAATACACGCACACACACACGCACGCACGCACACACACACACGCACACACACACGCACACACACACACGCACACACACGCACTCACTCAAATACAGGCCGACTCACACACACACGCACTCACTTAAATACATACTGACTCACATGCACTCACTCAAGTACATACCGACTCACGCGCACGCGAGCTCAAGTGCACAGGCAAACACGCTACGTGCTCCAACACACAGGCCGCAGCAAAAAGCACTCAAACACACAGACACAAACACACACACACGGAGATGACTTAATCATTGTGGAAAGGACATGGTTGCGATTGAAAGGGAACAGCTTGTTCTCCCGAAGCGGCGGGAGCTCAGACGCTGTTCTCTCCGTTCTCATTGGATGATGGGATTCTGTTATCGCATTTGCCCGCTCCTGCGACGCCTCTTTATCGGTGCTGCGGCTAACCGCGTTAGCTCGGCAGGCTGCGGGCTTCCTGCTCGATCCGAGAGAGACTGCCGGCTAAACAGGGTTGGGCGAGGGGAGGGACGCCAAGCGCCTGTTTTCCTTTTACCGACGTCCGCCCCGCACCGCCACAGAACATCGATGGATCCCTCGGATCTCTCAGGGTACGTTTCCAAGGGACGCGGAAGGGGCGGGGAGGCGCTTGGCTTTTGCGCGGACCGCGTGCGAGTCGGGCGGAATCGCTCGGCTTAGGAGACGGGTCAATGACCTTGTTTTTCTGAAGCCCTCGTGCGAAGGGACAGCGTGAGCTGTGTTGACGAGGGCTCTGTCTGATGGTGCTCTCAACTCTCTCTCCCTTTCTCTCTTTCTCTCTCCCTTTCTCTCTCTCTCTCCCTCTCCTCTTTCTCCCTCTATATCTCTTACCCCCTCCCCTCTCTCTCACTCAGCTTCTGGACTAACGTTACACAAACACACCAGAGGAGAAGGAGGACAGGTCAACATGACATAAATGAACACACCGTAAATACAAAAACAGACACACGATCAAATCGACACGACTTGACCACCGTGTGTCTGCCCCGCTGAACAAAATGACCGTTTCTCTTGACAGCGGAGGCTCAGCCTAACCTTGGGTGGCTCACACTGCCAACGGAGGTCCGTGTGACCCCGCCCCACACCCAGCCATGCCCACTCTCCACGCTCCTCAGCCCCCCCACAGGACCACACCCTACCAGGCCCACTCTCTACGCTCATCACCCCCCCCACAGGACCACACCCAGCCATGCCCACTCTTCACGCTCCTCACACCCCCCCAGGACCACACCCAGCCAGACCCACTCTCCACGCTCCTCACACCCCCCCCAGGACCACACCCTACCAGGCCCACTCTCTACGCTCATCACCCCCCCCACAGGACCACACCCAGCCAGGCCCACTCTCCACGCTCCTCACACCCCCCCCAGGACCACACCCAGCCAGGCCCACTCTCCACGCTCCTCACCCCCCCCACAGGACCACACCCAGCCATGCCCACTCTCCACGCTCCTCACACCCCCCACAGGACCACACCCAGCCATGCCCACTCTCCACGCTCCTCACCCCCCCCCCAGGACCACACCCAGCCAGACCCACTCTCCACGCTCCTCAGACCCCCCCCAGGACCACACCCTACCATGCCCACATTTTCCACACTCCTCACACCCCTACAGGACCACACCCTACCAGACCAACTCTCTACACCCATTTCCTTACAGCCCCCAGTCCTCCATGTTTGTGTCTCGGGGCGATGGGGAGAAGGGTAGTTGTCATGTATAATTTTGATAGTGAATGCTTATTTCCCTTTAAAGCACCATTTTAGGGGCTGGGGGCTGGGCGGGGGTGAGCAGGGCTGCAGCATCTGGGTGGGGCAGGGCAGGGCTGGGCAGCATCTGGTGGGGGCTGGGTGGTGGCTGGCAGGTTCGTTTAGCAGCAGGGTTAGTGCTCCAAGGGAGTGGGGCTTTGACATGATAGCGTGTGTGTGTTTACTACGAGGCTCAAGTGAACACCCTGTTAAAACTGTGTCTGGCTAGTTTGCACTTCGAAAATGAAAGACCACACGACCTTGTTCTGTGTTGACTTGTAGAGGTTCAGGAGATACCGTCGATGTGTCTGTGTATCCTCCTTGACCTCTGAAAGCAGTCGGCTGCTTTTGCTGATCAGAAATATCCTGCATGTCAACTGACACAATATCATTATTTTTAGATGACAAAGACATGTTTACCGTGTGAATAGGACTGTGTGCATTGAAAAGATTGTTAACTGTTCATTGTTAACTAGCCAAATAGACAACTAGATAATAGGAATTAGTTCATTTAAGTGAAATTGAAAAAAAAAGTTTGTACATCTGCAAATGTGTTTGTAGCTTTTAATATGATTCATTAATACGATAAAAAGCACCAAAAAAGGTTTTGTGTCTGAATTGCGTAATATTAATGGTGAGACATTGAAAAGACTGAATGAAGAGACCAACAAGCTGGGATGTAATTTTCTTGGAGACGAACCGAATGACAGTTTTCTTTCCTCGCCCTTTCTCCTCGCTCAAGAGTGACAGAGCGGCTACACAGGAAGTCACGGAAAGGCATTGAAAAAAAAAAATGAAAAAAAAAAAATGAAAAAACACGCTTATTTGTCATGGTTCATTTCTCGGTTCCGCCAGGAAAAGGCATCAAACATTTATGTTTAAAGTGTCTTTCTGTCTACATCAGCCAGAGAAGTCATTTTGGGGAACTTTGTCCATTAAAAATCTGGGCCAAGAGACCTTAGTCTCGCTCAAAATGTAACACGTAAGTTTATGAATGGCTGCAGGGATGAAATTCAGGAGAAATATAGGCCAACATTCTGCCCAGCAGATATAGCACCCACATAATACGGGCCCAGCGGATCGCCAGAGAATTATCTACGAGGACAATCACCTTCTACCGAGGTCTCTGTTCATCATGCAAATGACCGTAAGAGGATAAGATTGATCTTTTAATAATAATCTCTTGTGTAGACACTGGGGTGGGGAGGGGGTTATGAAAGGGTTAGGGTTAGCTTGATGTCCTCCCCTCTCGTAAATGATGCGTCACGCGTGCACCGGGGCTGGTTCCTCGCCATGCCTTGGGGACCTCCTAGGGCCACCGAACATAGTTCCATGCATAATACACGCACGCGCAAATGTGCTGGCACGCTGGAACACCTGCAGTTAAGCCAACACGTGGTCTTTGGGATCATATGAACAAGCTCTCCGCGTCTTTCTGTCTGTTTGTCTATCTATGTCTCTCTCTCTCTCTCTGTCTGTATGTCTCTCTATCTGTCTCTCTCTCTCTCTCTCTCTCTGTGTCTGTCTCTTTCTCTCTCTCTCTGTCTGTATGTCTCTTGCTCTCTCTCTCTTTCTCTCTCTCTGTCTGTATGTCTCTTTCTCTCTATATCTCTCTCTCTCTCTCTATCTCTCTGTCTCTCTCTCTCTCTGTCTGTACGTCTCTCTCTCTCTCTCTCTCTCTCTCTCTCCGAGAGGGCCTCTTGGTGGTAGCGTGCCAGCATGCGGCCTCGCACATCCGAGATCCAAGAAGAGTCTGGGCCCTCCTCAAGCTTCTGCAACACAGCAGCCTTTTGTTTTGCACCAATGAAACCGATTTTACATAATGACAACAAAAAACCGAATCCGTTACGTACGATTGACCTACTAACGAGATACAGCCAGCCAGCCGGGGGGCAGAATAACGTGAAGAGCCTGAGGGGAATGGTCATTGCCCAGGGGAGCTGGAGAATGATTATTGTCCAACCAGATACGACCAAGGAAGCATCTGGTGGCTTGGGACTCGGTTGACCTACTAACCCTACTACCTACACAGTCAGATACACACACACACACAGTCAGATACACACACACACACACAGTCAGATACACACACACAGTCAGATACACACACACACACATAGTCAGATACACACACACACACACACAGTCAGATACACACACACACAGTCAGATACACACTCAAACAAGTGACGGTTTGGTCACAGCCGAGGCCCTGAAACAGCGGAGGGCGGGGGGGGGGGGAGCGCTTGGTAACTGACTCATGTTCGCCAGACACCGCAAAGCAACACCGAAGAGAATACAGAGGCAGAGCCTGTTTTTCAAAGTTGCACAACCTGGCCGACACATCAAGGATTTCCCCGAGCGATCTGTCGTTGTTGTCGTTGTTGTCGCAGCACGAGTGGAAATGTTTGAATCGGAAATGACTCTGGAAACTCCAACCACCCTTGAAACGAACGGCCGAGTCACCTCACGAAGGCTTTGGAAAACAAACAAACTTGCGAGGCTCCAGAGAAGCTTGCCAGGAAACGTGCCACCTCATTCCGGCGGCCTCGAACGGCGAGGTTTTCGCCGGACGCAAACACGTTCTGCCCAACGCCGCCGGGAGCTCGCAGGATGGCGAGGAGAATGACATCACCGCAGGTACTGACATACAGGTTATAGATCATTCACACCTAGGAGGGAAGAGGGCGTGGCAGAAAGGGTCACCAGCTGACCGGGCCCCAGTGTTAAGGGTCAAACTGTGGTGTTGAGGTGACTGTCCTTGCCTCCTCCTCAGAGCAGCTCTTCACCTGAGCAGCTCCTTATCCAGCTCTCATCCTTTAGGCTTGTTCACTGCATCGCAGCTGCGTCCTCATCCAGACGCCTTCTGAAGCCGGATTAGAGCAAGTATGGGTGGATAAGGGGATGCCGCGGGGGGGGTGCTTTTTAATTTCCCAGTGTCTGTGTGGACACCGTGTGTGTGTGTGCGTGCGAGAGAGAGAGGTGAGGCTGTGAGGCGTGTGTGTCACCTGTTCCTCTTCAGAGAGAGGAACCACACCGGGTAGGTGGAACTTCTGATAGCGTTCCGTCATAAACTCGAATGTCACGAGTGGATTCAGTGGGCTCTCGTTGTTATAAATTCTAATGTTGCCACTTCAGAATGGCCCAAACAGCCCGGCGAGAGGAGTTCGACTTAGGACGACGTGAACAGGGAAGCACTGTGAGGAGATGGTAAGATGAGAATTCGGGAATGACCCAAAGTGGACACCTCAGGTATCATTACTATCTCATGATGATGAGGGGGGAGACAGCGAGAGATTGAGGGAGAGCGAGAGAGAGAGAGAGGGAGGGAGAGCGAGAGAGAGAGAGAGGGAGGGAGAGGTGATATAAGTAGAGCTGTGCTACATACAGCCAGCACCTGATCAAGCATGTGATTGTGTGTGTGTGTGTGTGTGTGTGTGTGTGTGTGTGTGTGTGTGTGTGTGTGTGTGTGTGTGTGTGTGTGTGTGTGAGAGAGAAATTACATTTGGCGTTAATTCATGTGAATGAATGCATAAACACTAAGCCAACACAATCTGTTTGGTTAGCCAAGAGCCAGTGAAATGAGGATGACTGCGTTTGTATGTCAGGTTTCATAACGTCATAGCGACGCACCGTGACCCCAGACGTTATCGGAGCAGGTCAGGATGTTGACCGACACTCCGTCCCAGGATTCCGGCGTCCGTAATGTGTTCCGAGTTGTCGCGGAAACCGTCTCCCCTTCCTCAAGTCACCACCGGGTGGCTGAAAATGCGCCGTTACACAACAAATGTACTGCCTCAGGCCTCATGAAAAAGAACAGAAAAACAGTTTTCTTTTACCAATCACCTTGCGTAAGAAGACCAGGGGGGGGATTTAATAGACAGAAACGGTTACATCACCTGAGGCACCAGATTCTACAGACTGTTCTAGGAGGACTCCTCTCCTTGAAACATCTTACACAATATCATTACTAACCTGTTTTTATCCCCTCTCGCTAACTGGAATGGATACGGACACCGGACATTTGACGTGATGGTTCAACGGTGTGTGTGTGAGTGTGTGTGAGTGTGTGTGTGTGTGTTCCCTCAGGCTTCTCAGCCAGCCAGGCATTGTTTATTTCCTGCTAAATACTAATCAGATGTTCTCTACAAACACATAGGAGCACAATAGGTACCTTGCGGTACGCCAGAGTTGTCCTGTATGTGAGCTTTGGCACAGTGACTCTCTGTACCATAGCAGTATCTCCCAGTGACTCCTCCTGGTGAAAGGAGAGCGTCGGGGGAGAGCAATGCTCACGTGTGTTTTGGTCTGTGGTCCGTGCAGGAACAAAAACGCTACCATTGGAATCATGTTTTTTTGCAAGAGACAGACACAATGTGGGTTTTTTTTTTGTCCTGCTCAGAAGGTATTGGGTTGCACATGAATATTGTGTTTGTTTTGTTTTTGGTGAGTTGCTCGTATTGCTTTCGGCTCTGATAGTTAATAGGACTGTTGAGATGATCATCTGTAATGATAAAAGATCATTTTCGATCAGGGATCACTGGACGTCTTCCTTGGTTCCATGTGGTCAGCTGTCTCTTTTCCGGACCTTTCTGTGTGTTTGAGCCGCCAAGGCTACAAATGACAACAAAGGAGGTTCGGACACAAGCGCACAAAAACAACACTGTAGCATGGACAACACAACACAACACACACACACACAAGCACGCACGGTGATAAATGAGGAGGTTGGTCATAATCCAGGCTAGTAGAATAACATGTTTACGGGCAAAAGGGAAACGATAACAAACAGATCTATGTTCCCATGTTTGATTTCAGGGCCCACGCGCCCCCCTCCCCCCACCGCCTCCTCTTCCCACTTATCGTTCTCCATCATTCGCCCCCCCAGACACACTCCCCCACTCACTGTGCCTATTTTCTCTGCCCCAGCTTACATACAGAGAAAGAGAGGGAGAGAGACACGGAGCGAAGGTGAGAGAGAGAGAGGGGGGGAGGGCATACAGCAAAAGATAGAGCCATAAAGAGAGAGGGGGGAGGGATGGCATAGAAAGAGAGAGAGAGAGAGCAGGAGGGACAGAAGAGAGAGAGAGAGCAAGCACACACAGACAGCCCTGCGATTGGCTGTGGATGCTGGTGATGAGTCAACAGTAGGGGTATATAAATCGAAGAGCAGCTCTCAGTAGACACGTTGAACTGATCTCTGTCTCCCTCCGCCTCACCAGACTATCTACCTGCTACCATGTGCAAAGGACTAACCTATCTGTCTGTTACCTGCCTGGAAAGGTATGCTCACTGTTCCAGCTAACTTCCTAGCGCAGAAAATGCGGCGTTTGGATTTTACCGTACTATTTTCGGTAGACGAGAAATCTGGGTCCTGAATTAGATGTTGCGTAACTGCCATTTCTCCGTTGCAAGTTATTTTTCTTTCTTAACCAGGTTGTCAGAAAATAGAAGGGTTTCCAAGGACGCGGAATGAATTGATCTGACGTGCAATGTTTTTCTTGTTTGCAGGGCGAAGGAACTGAAAGCCAGGTTCGGCAACATGCTGCAAAAACATGACTGGACTCACGCCAGCAGCAAAGCAGGCAAAAACAGGTAAGGGCGAAGCCTAAACCGGATGCCCACTGCATGAGCTTATTCACAATTTCCCATCTTTGCAATTCGATGTGAATCTTACTGTGCCTTCCATCCACAGTCCTACTCTTGAGGAATGCCTGAGGTGGAGAGAATCGTTCGAACGGCTCCTATCGAACAAACGTAAGTCCATATGGCGCTGCACGCGCACCAAACACGCACCAACATCCACCTGCAACACCAACATCCACCTGCAACACCAACATCCACCTGCAACACCAACATCCACGCACACACGTACTCCAAAGTTCATACAACCTGCCCCCGATAACAATTAGCCTCGCGCAACATTTGTCTAGACCAGCGGATTTGAAAACACAACCCGCCCTAAAAACACATCGCACATCCCACGCCGCCAAACGGCCGCTGCGAAAACGAAGCCTTTCTACGCTCAGTATTGAGACGGGGGACGCCGGCTCCTGCGTGTGACGTGCGGTAGACCCCACAGCAGAAGACACGTGCAGGCAGATTAGACGCAATCAGTGCTTGGGGCTCTAAGCTGATAGAAACATACCCTGCTCGCACCAGCTCAGACAGTGCAGACGCACACACACACACGCACCCACACACACGCACGGGCACACACTGCCAAGACCGGCTCACGCACATGCCTGGCACGAACGGCGCGCCCAGCATAGACTCACGCGAGCGCGCTCCCCGCAGCGATTAACTCCCGGTTGCTTTCTCTCTCTCCTCTCTTCAGATGGCCTGTGTGCCTTCACAGCCTTCCTGGTGTCGGAGTTCAGCGAGGAGAACATCGCCTTCTACACAGCCTGCGAAGAGTACAGGAACATCAGGGCAGCTGCCAAGCTGCCCGCCCGAGCCCAGAGCATCTACGACGAGTTCATCGGCTGCGACGCGCCAAGAGAGGTGAGGGTTCTAAGCGAATGAGCGAGACCGCATCTGTCCGTCGACACGCCTTGCCACAACTATCCACTGAACATGGACCTCCGCAGGCCTTGATGTTAACCTGGCCTGAACGCCACACATGTAACGTGTGTGTGGAGTTATATGTTAGCAGTTCTGCAGACTGATGTGAAGAAACAGACACACTGTGCGTTTTAGAAAGTACAGCACAAAATCAAGTATTCAAAGGGCACATGTTTAGCAGCATATGAATGGGCCCAGGCACTGGGTAAAGTAACCATATCCATAGCTACCAGGCACAGTGCAACATGAACCACCCTTACAATGTCTGGCGCATCACTGACCCATCCTCTCTCTCTCTCTCATCAGGTCAACATTGACCATGAGACCCGTGACATCACCAAAGCCAACCTGCAGGTTCCCTCGGCCTCGTGTTTCGACCTGGCCCAGCACAAGATCTACACGCTCATGGAGAAGGACTGCTACCCTCGATTCCTGCGCTCGGCAGCTTACAGAGACATGACCAGCCAGCTGGCCACGGGGGGCGGAGCCAAGCAGGCGCGCCAGGGGAAGAAGGCGTGAAAGGAAACGCCGAATCCTGATAATGCATGTCACCCGAGGGTGAGGAGGATCAACGGCGCGCACGCGCTGCGACGGATGGCGCCCGGGCCTGAGGCCTCACGCGGGGCGAGGAGAGGCGGGGCGGGGCGAGACATGAGGCACAGCTTCCTGCATGCAGGGGGTCACCTGAGCAGGTAGAAAAGGAGGGGAGACGACTACCAAAGACCTCTACAGGAAGTAGTAGAGGATGATGGACGGAGGAAGAATTTCCCCACCCAGCCTTCCCGACCCAGACGGGCAACTGCACGGGGTGTTGAAGAACCCTTTCGGGTTCAGGATGATCGAGCGGTTCTGTGCACCGCTCGTCGTCCGTCAAAGCGTTCGCAGAAAGACGGGAGGAACGAACATGTGAAACAGGATTGAAAGAAAAGCTTGTTTCCACATCAGTTAGTCAGTCTTTATCCTCTACCTCAACACCTCCTGTTTGGTTGATTCGAAATGGAAAAGATGTGTGTTTACTTCATGTTGTCTGTATTAAGATCTTGGTGTGTTACTTCTTCAGAAATTCACACGAGTCAAAATACGCTTGCTCTGACATGCTTTCCTCGCTCGAAACACATTGATTGTCACGTTATTGGAACAATAAATACCTTTCGGACGACTCAGAGAGTGCACTTCATTTATTAACCGTGAGTTAGCCTTTCTAATGACGCTTTTTATGGGGCGCTGCTGATAAAATGTGACTCAAGCACAGAGGCTTTCCACCACGCACTGATGTCATAACTTTCAAGGGTATAAATCAGACAAATGGAAGAACTGGAGCTCATTCAAACAAATATGACCTGCGGTAGCTTCAAGGTGAAGAATATGACACTATCCTATGCATCCAAATTCATCCAACTGAATACAGCACGCCTCTATCCACCAGCCAACAGTATGCCTTTACAGGGGCTTCGGTTGAATGATGTGGTTCATTTATTAGAAGCTGTCTATTTTGAGAAGTGGGAGTCTGGCTAAGTCACATTAGGCCGGATGTTTCTGTTGCTAGGTACTTCCTGATTAGCTGGCTATTATTTGGCACTTCCTGGGACAGGATGATCGTGATGACGGTGACGACGATCCCTTATCATTATCGCGCGGCATTGATTATGTTCGGTGAGCTGGCTCCGAAGCTCGAGGAAGTCGCAGGTACGAGCCGAGCGAGTTCGGTCTCCACGGAAACCGCTCGGAAACGTATTCCGCGACACTCGGAGCCCGACTTCCCCATCTGCCACAGAACAATAAATCCTTCCTGGCTGCCGACACGGAGGGTGTGTTTCCCAGGGTGTCAAGTGAACGCCAGCTCTTAGAAACAGGATGTTGAAGGAGATAAGACTGATGGTAGCGTCAGCATAGCGCATGGACGAAAAGCTTTAGTCAGTCGTCCCTAGTTTGCACAAGCAATATACCGGGTGCAATAAAAGAGGCGTTAAACGGAACGAGACGTGGCAGACTCACAGGGGAGGTCACAGATCATTTCAACTGGGGCAGGGCCAAACTGGGGCCAAATTGGTCTGTTAGATGGGCCATGTAAACCACATACGTTTTTCTTCACTGAATTCTAGGCATTTCTGTAAGAGGCCATGTTTATAATTACTCAGACTCAATAGGCCACTAGGGGGCCCAAGCCTGTGGCCACGCCCCCTGAGAACCGCCCCTTGAGATACCACTTCCTTGTCTGTTCAAAAGCCCATGACCAAAACCATGGGCCTGGATAACATGACTGTTAAGATTAGGATCTACCGGCCATCCAATGTCATGCATTGCCCCTAGCATGTTCAATTGTGTAACGCTAACCCAACATTAGCATCTCCATCCGTGAAGGGAGACTTTTGCTAAGGACTGAAGCGTTTTGTTTGGCTATGCTAATGTCATTAGCGGCGAGCGCCAGTCGACGGCAGGTGTGGTGCAGGTGCTTCTCGGATCCGCTGCATGTTCATCTCTGTCTCCATGGAGACGGGATGTTCGTTTTGGGGGGGTGGGGGGGGGCTCCGGCTTGATGAGCGCCAAGACAAAGTCTGTTTTTTTTTCAAGAGTCCTTGTGCTTCGGAGTGGATTCTGAGGAGAGCCGTCCACCACACGCAAGGTACGTCTGGCACTTCACTCTTGGACACTCGATGACGACGCGTTCCAACGAAATAGCAAAGAGACGATACTGCCGTGTGCAGCTGATTAGACGACTAGATGTCACTGCAAACTCAAAACATTGGCCCTCCAATTCCAAACGGCACGTGCAAAATCAGCGTACGGAATACATTCACCTCCGCAGAACAGCAGGAGAACGACAGCTTTCGCAACTGCTGAATATGTCTTGACATTGTTACATCAACCCACGGGGGAAGATTCAAAATGAATCTTAATGGTTTGTTGAAGAGAATACGCTACAGACATGAGCTGCAGGCTTAGTTGTCACTGAGGGTACATCTCAGAGCTTCGATACGTAACACCGTAATACTTTAATGAAGATCCAGAAGTTTCTGGTTCAAATCCCCCCCTGTGCTGCTGTTGGTGTGTTTACATGAAAGTGCCTGCTACATTGAAAACAGAGGAGACCTCGCGTAAGCAAAGTGCCACAGCGACACCTAGTGTAGAAGTCTACGCGGTGCGACAACAACAGGCAACGCCAAATGTATTCCACACACTCAACATCAGTGTGCGCTAGAAGCTCACTGATGAACCCCAAACGTCTTTCAAATGCTGTTGACACTTCTGTGGCAGGGAGGAGGGGCCAAGGAGTGAATCCTCTGCTCATTCGACGCCGTTGTTTTTATACGAGAAGTGACTCGAAGGGTCTTTAGATCCCGCTGAAGCTGTGTACCCCGAATGTCACTCCGGGGGTGACCTGGAGTGAACCCACAGGCCGGAGGGATGAGGTCAGTGCACTTCCTGCGTCTGAGGTCGTCCCCCCCGTCCGTCCCCCCCGGTGCCCATAACTCTATCCTCCCCTCATGAACCCCCACACACATTCCATTGTGACCCCCCCCTCCTCCCTGCCACCTCAGCCCCACTGGGGACCCCACTGTGATCTGTCTCCCTATGAAATACTTTCCATAATATTTTGGCAGGGTGATGTGATGTTTTTGCAGAGACTGCTGGGAATGTTTGAGACAGGCCATCTCTGCGGGGAGGAAGAGAAGGTGAGGGAGGCCGACAGAGAGAAAGAGAGAGTGAGAGAGTAAGAGGGGGAGGGGGGAGAGATGGTGAAAGACAGAGGAAGAGAGAGGGGGCCGAGAGACAGAGAGGGAGAGAGAGTGAGAGAGTAAGAGGGGGAGGGGGGGAGAAAGAGAGAGACGGAGAACGAAGAGCGTCAAAGAGAGAGGAGCAGCGAGCACGTTACAGTCCGAGCGTGGGAAAACGTCCTGTTGCTCGTCCCTGGAGTGAGGGGGAAAACTGTGCTATCCCCTGACCTCAGTGTCCACAAGGGCCAGAAGCCCCAGAGGACAGATAGGAGGAGGACAGCATGTCGCATTTCAGCTGCGTCTCCCCCCCCCCTCTGCCGTCCCTTGCAAGCCACCCTGTGTGTGTGCGTGTCCTGCATGACACCTTCCTGCGAGGCGCAAGGACGTCACGGACGAAGTATGCTCTCCCTGCTTCGATCGGGGCTGCTCTGCGATCAATGTCACCGGCGACGGCTCGCGTGTTCCGCCCAGATGACCGCACCGATAAATCGAAACCTGCTTGTTGTCGACAAGTTTACTTCGAGAGCTCCGCGCGAGTGACGTCAATGCCGGAGCGTTAACTGTCATTTGAGTTGTCACGTCCTCCACAAACACCGTGGGGTTAAAATGGAGGGTAGAATTGGCGCGTTCCTGAGCTCCGTGGTCCGGCTTCAATCAGAAGCGGTAGATTTAAAAGAGGTTCAAAAATAAGTTTAGTTTAGTCTAACCCTTCCTTAGTGACCCCTTCTGTAACTAACACACAATGGAGATTCTCAAGACCCGGCCCAGTCTTTGTGGACGGCGGAAAATTGTCTGGCGAAGTCGACACAAAGGCTCCTCGATGTGTTTATCGTGCTCAAACACAAGGATGAGTGTAGCGAGCTTGAAATAGCCACCTCGTAGTGTCCGAAAAATGAGTCTTTTTTTTTTAAGATGCTGAAACGTAGTACGGCTCAACAGCTGAAAGGGGACTTGAGGTTCAAATGCGACGTGTAGGCCCTCCTTTGTTTTCTCCAGTCAAAACACGGATTTCTCTCATCACTCTAAGTTTCTACGCGGCCTGTGTACATTTTCCCAGCATGGATCGGTTGCGTAAGCAGCGTTCGGACTTCCGTTTCGCTGCTCATCTCCAGGGTGACACGGTCGACTCCGATGTCGCGTATTTTCCATCGTGGCTTAGCGGCAGTGTTTGGTTTGGCGACTGCTTGTCATCATCATTTCAAGGCTGTACGTCTGATGTGCCTTAAAAACAAGACCAACTCTTTCATTCACCTTACATTGTGATAAGGACCCCGATTGCGATGTTTGGTTACACGACCATCATACGTGATTACATGACTCCTAATCAATGGAATTCGTACGATAGACTGAATTATTGTTACTTACACTTTGTTCAAGAACCTAACGGTTTTTTCCCCCCTTTATCTCAATGATGAACAATTTATTTCTCTAAAAGGGGAATGATTATGCATTCTTTATTTATTTTTTCTTCAGCTAAACCCAGAGTTGCTTAGTGGAGGAAAGGCATTGTAATTCAAAAGCAAATAACTGCAGCTTTTTTTCCCCCTTTAACTTCTAAGTAGGACGTTCACCGGAAAAAGCCCTCTGAAAATAAATGTTTCTAGATAAGCAATTATCAGTGTTATGGGAAGAGCAGTTTAATATCCTCTTGTCTGGCTGGCGACGGCCATCTGAGAAAGAGAGTACCTGTGCCTTCTCAGACAGGCCCGTGTCTGGGGGTTCAGCTTAGAGAGAACATGATGATGTTTCCTCCTTACAATGTAACATCCTCACACCTTGCATCCTTACAAATAGGATTCTTCAACTTAGCATACTAACGCATAGGATTTTTTTTTCAACGTAGCATCCTTATAAATAGGATCCTTCAACTTTGTATCCTCACACCTAGTATCCTTACAAATAGGATCCTTCAACTTTGCATACTTACACCTAGTATCCTTACAAATAGGATCCTTCAACTTTGCATCCTCACACCTAGTATCCTTATAAATAAGGATCCTTCAACTTTGCATACTTACAAATAGGATCCTTCAACATTGCATCCTCACACCTAGTATCCTTATAAATAAAATCCTTCAACTTAGCATACTTACACAGGATCCTTCAACTTAGCATACTTACACAGGATCCTTCAACTTAGCATACTTACACATAGGATTCTTCAACTTAGCATACTTACACCTAGCATCCTTATAAATAAAATCCTTCAACTTAGCATACTTACACAGGATCCTTCAACTTTGCATACTTACACATAGGATTCTTCAACTTAGCAGCCTTACATATTCTTTTCGTCCTTTCATCTGGCATCCTTGCTCAGCGGTCCATGTTGACAGCCAGCCAGACTGAACCAATAGCCTTATGTAGTGTCCTCCCCTTTGAGAAAACATGTGTGGAGTCAGCCTGCTTTGTTCAACACCTAATGTGTCTTCACATATCTCTGCAAACACACACACACACCCACACACGCTGCACTTGTGGAAATGTGCAGGACACACCTGGACAGCTCTGGGTAACCGATTAATGCACGCTTTTCCCTCAGCAATTCTTCCCCAGCAGATTGAGTTTCACTTGAGATAAGCGCAGATCTCAGTCCAGTTCAACAGCTCCACAGCCGGCTCTCCAGTGGTCAGGAGGCGAAGGGCCCCATCTGGTCTGAGACCAGCACACTCTGGCTCATCCAGCCTCACGCTGTTGACCTTTAGCCAGGGGGAGGTGGGTCGTGAGTCATGAGTGAGATTAGCACAGCCTCAGAGCCTCATGAAGATGCGAGTGATAGATTAGGCCATGCCGGCCTTCCTGTTTGGCACTTACATCAACAGCAGAGAGTCAGTGCTGGAGTTTTTTTCTCCTAGAGGAGAGCGATTACAACAGTGACCACATCTTAATGCACTTAAATGGCCAAATAACAACAGGATAATGAGTATCAAATGCGGATTTGAATGATCGGACTTCCATATTTGGAGAAAGGTTCTCGCTGGGATGCGTGGGGGCGGGCGGGCGGGCGGGGGGAAGCAGAGGGCAGTCTCTCCTCATCACTGAGGAATGATTCATTTGAACACAGCTCATGTGCTATTAATACCCACAAAGGTGTCTGCATGGTTTTTGATGGAGTTGTTTTGATGGCCAAAGTAAACATAACAGTTACTTAGCGATCAACATTTACACATCTTTTTTTTGTGTGTGGCGTTCTTTCCATTTGTTTTTCTTTGTTGGTTTGATACCACAGACTGATGAATGGACGGACAGACAGACTAGCTAGATCCGTAGATATATGGATAAATAGATAGACAGGTAGATAGTACATGGTAAATCGATAGATAGACACAAGCACTTGGTTCACTTCAGTGTCACCCAAGGTAATACTAATCTCGTGTTGTGAATGATGACCCCCGCATACTAATACTATGCCAAGTCATAAGCAGAGTGAACAATCGCGCTTTATACCATCAGACTCTGCTCCCTGTAAACTCAATCCTCCAGTCAGAGATGCTGATCCCCAGAGGAGTACATTCAGTATATGCCTCCTTAGAGAACTGAGAGTGTGCGTGCATGTGTGTGTGCGTGTGTGTGTGTATGTGTGTGTGTGTGTGAGTGTGTGTGAGTGTGTGCGTGTGTGTAGGATCTTGTGCCCGTCTGCCATGTGCCCCTTGTTTATTTGAACAGTGAAACAAGTTCCCCCCCCCGGGGCCCAAGCGAACACACGCATTCACTCACGCACACTTGCCCTTCCAGTAAATTCGGTTATCCAAACCCAAGGCCTTTGTGTGTCTGTGTTTGAGTGTGACCTGCTACCACGGACGAGGCAGCCCTGAGCACACAAACATCGGTGCTATTGACAGGCAGCCTCTTAACACGGGGCCATAGCCTCGCCTGGCTGGAGATAAGACTCCACAGCTGGTCTACTGCACTGCACTGCACAATAAAGGGATGTGAGCCCAATGAAAACATATTGTTCCCCATCAGATTAGCCGTGACCGGCGCCATTTCTACAACAGAAAGTTCCTGTCGTTTTCTCCTTTTCTCTGCCACTTCCACGCCTCGTCGGACGCCCACTGGGAGATGGCTGCGTGGTTAGATTGCAAATCAAGAGGTTGTAGGTTTGAATCCCCCCTGTATTCTACCTCGCTTTGGGAAGTACCCTATGGTACACAAATGTACCACATACGAAGCCATACAGTCCCAAGACGTCCCCATAACTATGGTCAACACAGACTTTCAATAGCCTTTGTTAATATCAGCGGGGGGGACAAACATTGTTATCAAGCAGGTTGGTATTTTAGTTGGACAACGCCACCCTGGAGCCATGTTGATGTAGCTGCTGTGGTCCGGACCACTATTATTCAGGATCCACAGGACCAGTGAGGTCGTGTTTTGGTCAGCCTGAGAGAGGGTTGGCGTGGAGCGTGGTGTGTGGTTCCCTTCACATCCTGCCTCCCCCCAGACCACCACTTCTTCAGTCTAATTCTGCTGGACCTCCTTCCGACTCTTAAATAAGATCTGTTCCAGCGAAGAGGTTCTTTGTTATTTGTCCCTAAAAATGTTCTGTTTGATGGAAACTGGGATTGCATGTAGTTACGCATGTTTGTTGACTGATTTCCAGAGTGTGTAATTGCAATTTATTCATGTTTATTCATGATTGCGGTTTTCTTTTTTTTTTTTCTTTTTTTCTTTGTCCTTTTTCTCCATGTCCTTTGCGGTGTTGGTATTGATTAAAGGACATTCTTCGCTGAAGAAGGTTTTAAAGTTGTGTTTCTATTCAATGGTCTGCAGTTCCACATTCAGATCCCATCTGTGGATTGTTGATTGTGGAGCTGGCTTGACTCCCATCATTTTGGCTTTCCTGGACAGACAGAGCGAGATGTACAACCGCATGCGATTAGTCGAGAGATTGCAGTATCGGAGGGTGGCCTTGCAATTCCCCAAACGAAACCCCAGTGTTTTGATATGATTGCTAATGTTTTGCCGTGACTTAATGATAGGTATCCATCACGTCTGATGCCCTCTTTACAGACCAGAGGCATAATGGTTTGTTGGTTCACATGCATTTTTCTTTATCGGTGTGCGGGGTGTATCATAAAATCACCAGAGGGAAACTGCCGAGTTAGTAAGAGAAGGCAAACCTCCAAGGCTTTCTTTGTTGCTATTTTGGTTTCATGTGGTTGTTCATTGTGACAACACATAAATAACATGCCTGGAGGGAACGTTTGCGGTCCGTTTCACCAAGACCCCCAAGTCTGTTTGGTTCTGACAAAAGCAGTCAAGATTATCTACATTCTGTCCAGCTTTCCATGGGTCATTCTTTGTAAACGTCTACCTGGTTAGTTGCGATTGTCCCTTTGATCCCTTTAGGTATGACCTCTGACCTCTCTGGCCTCCACGGTGTAGGTGAGGAGAGGAGGGTAGTGGGAGTCTGGACCTGCAGGGTCCATCTGCTCTTAGCCCAGTAACTCACAACCAGCCAACCCCAGGCCCATCTCTGCATGTGCTCTGCAGATCGTCATCGGATTGGCTCAGCCCTTGGCCCCCAGCCAATAGGGTGTCTGTATATAACAAACCCCAGCGCTGAACGACAAACTCCAAAAGAAAAAAGTACTCCGAGACTAGTGTTTTGTTCTCTGGACTAGACGGACGTTTGAAAACCAAGACTGAGCCTTTGGGAGAATGTGTAGAGGATTAGCTGCCTTGCCCCAGACATGCCTGGAAAGGTGAGAGGGTTTCTGTGGTTCATCTACACTGCTTGTGATTGTTCTGACGTGCTTCATTGATTTTTGTTTAGACAAAGTCCTTTCGGAGGAACACCAAAAAGGCTATCGAATGCGTCCGTTAAATGGTTAATTACAACTGACCCGTTTGCTGAATGGAAGCTACTGCTTCTGCAATCATAAAACAGTATTTTTATGTCCGTAAAAAGATGTGCATTTTTTTGGTTCTGTGTGTCATGCAACACACGTTTGGTGGATGAACAGTGGGGGTGAACAGCTGGGTATACAGTTGTTATCTCAGTGACTGGCTGAAAACGATCTATATCCAAAAAGTCTGACTTCAGGAACTTTCTAAATGAATGGAAGAATTTTGTAAATCTTGTTCTATTCCTCTTTGGACCAGTTCTTTGACACGTTTTTTTGATATAAACCAAATCAAGCCATTTAGAATGTCAAATTGTCATTCAACAGCATATTTATCTGTTGCAGAACAGCATGCGCAGAGATGTGGTTAAAGAACATGTTTACAGTCACGTCATATTGTTCAGATTTTGAAGAAAAATAATTTTATGTTACTGTAGATATATAAATATTTACATTATCCCTGCGTTTCTACGTGGAAGGATTACATTTACAGTGACTTTTAATGAGAATTGACTCACAGAGAATAACATTAATATCTCGTCGATGGTTGAAGTTTTTGAAACAAAATTTAAAAGATCCCACCTGTTGACTAATCTGATGTATCTGATGTATCTGATTTTATTTTCTGATTTTATTTACGAAAAACCTTTGTCCTTCAGAGAACATGATGCCTTTTCCTCTGTCTAATATCAGCGGTAAAACTCCGAAAGATGCAAAGTCATCTTTGTGGATGTAAAGGGAGGCAGTGCAGGTCCACCATCGATCCGATTTGAACTGGATCAGTAATAACCACAAAATGAGTCTTGCTACTTCCAAGTCCTTGTAACAATTATGAATCATCGCGTTTTTTTGTTTGTGTTTATTTTCCAGTACACGTACAAGGTTTAGCCAACGTGAAACGTCTCGAATGATATTCATTCGAATGCATCTGTTTGTTGGCTTCTTAATTTATGTAAATATTCAATTCTCTGTCATGTGTTTATTTGTGGTGAGATAAATGTTTTAGCCAAGTGCTCACCAAATTGAGTTTGTGAAATGAATCAAGATGGTCTCTTCACAAACACAAATCATGTGGTTTCAATTAGCTGTAACGGGGCTTCAGACTGCCTGTGATTAAAGACAAACACTGCTCTTTTGTCATTGTGCATTGTTATCTTTCAGGGCTAAAGAGATCAAGACCAAATTGGGCACTCTGCTGCAGAAGCCCGAGAATGCCATCGACCTCATCATCCCCTACCCGGAGAAGCCAGAGAAGAAACCAGACAAGCTTCAGAAGTGCGTGGTGACCTTCGACCTCCTTCGACCTCCTTCGACCTTCTTCTCCGAGTTCCCCCCACACACACACACACACACAGCGAGCATGTTCACGCGCTTTCTAAAATCCCCCAAGCTTAAGTCGAGGATTCCTCTCAGTCGTTTTCTTTTGTAATACAATCGCAGTCCAACATTTCACTCCTTTATGGAAATCAGTTTAAGGGGGGGAAACGTGAACTGGGGTGTGTACCAGTGAGGTGAAGTTATCGGGCTGAAATTGAACAGGAAATGACACACAAGACGGAGAGGAAGCGAGAGTTCGGGGAGCGTGGAGAGCAAGAGAGCGCGCGTGCAGGGTGCATTTGAGAGGAATTTGGGCGTGCGGGTTTCAGCTGCTGACTTAGAGTAGTGCGTGAGAAGGACCCATCCAGGGAGAACGCGAGCAGGAGAAAAGGATCGAGAGTGACTCCATCCCCTCCACGGCACGGAGGTGAACCCGCTTCAAGGGTATTTTGCAGTAAACCTTTTGACATCTGAGAAAGATTAGGTCATAACGGCGGAAAGGGGAGGAAGGGGTGGGAAAGGGTGAGAGTAGCTCAGCAATAGTCTGCGGAGGCGATTATAGGGAGGGCTGGCGACCAGATAAGGCCGGGCGGATTTAGCGGGAAAGAAAGCGAGCGTGGGAGCCGATGAGACGATTCGGAGCTATTAGGCCACATTCAATGTAGTGTTTAGACTCGGAAGAAAAAGATTCAAGGTAAAACAACAAAACAAGCGCCACCTTTACCCATGTTACTGCGCCATTCACTGGAAAGTACTTGCGTCCCCTGATTGGTGCGTTTGTTTCGCTCCCCAGGCCCACCCCGGACGAAGCTTCTCAGTGGCGCGAGTCTCTGGACCGTGTTCTGAACAATGGCTGTAAGTTACCAAGGCAAAGTAACTTTCCACACCACTAAGCTGTTCACCTAACAGGCAACATGAGGCTGCCATGGCAACGTTGGTAAAAACCAGAACAGGTTCAGCCATTCTCCTGTGTCAAGAAAATCTTTAAAATTACATTGTATTATTCCTCTTCACAGAAATTCACTTAGTGAATGTAAATGAGACATGCTTAAGACCAATGAATGCTTTCAATCGTATCCATCCTCCAAGTGGGCCAATGTTTCTCAATAGCACACTGCACCACGTGGATAGGTCCTTATTATGCAACATGTGACACCTGGGACTAAAAATAGCCAGAATCCTGGAAAGTATGAGACCATGAAGGCCTGTTCTACATCTCCCAGACTGTTACCAGTGTGATCATTTCCCCTGTTAGTGTTCTGTTTCCTCCAAGGCCGTCCAACGCAGAGCTAACACCACAACAATACGTAAGGGATCATGTGCAACAAGGTGCATATTATCGTCAAATCGTGGACAATGCGGGAAGCGTGAACCGTCTATTGCACAGTCTGGGAGATGTTGTGCAGGCCTTGAGTGGGAGTGTGGGTGTTTGTGGGTGTGTGTGTGGGTGTGTGTGTGTGGGGGTGTGTGTGTGTGGGTGTGTGTGTGTGTGGGTGTGTGTGTTTGGCCATTGTGGTTATTTCTGTTTTGGTAACATCTCCAGAGAGTGATCCAATGATCTCCACTAAAACGACTGATGACCAACGAGCTGGAAACTGCTCGGCTCTGAGTATTTAGCTAATGATTATGTTTAACATTCCGTTCAACGAGGAATTCCGCATGTCGTTTCCTGACGGGATCGTGAAGGACATTTTCTCTCCTTATTCGTCGACCCGCGCAGCCCTCTCAACGCAATTGTTTCAAGTCAGAACAGACCTATTCAAATATTGCTTCCAACTTGGTCATTTTAGGGATCCCACAGTTCAGTCCATTCGATTCCTTTCTACGGTTTTCTCCCTCGATGTAACTAACCCTACTAGCTGGATGGAAATAAAAGGCTTTTATGTTCCATGCAACCTTCTACGCATCGTCAAGGTTTGTGGTTTTCAACTGTTCTGAGTCGATGGTCTCAATTTGCTACGGTGAGACAAAGCAGGCACAAAAGTCGATGAAATCCTATACAATTCAACGCAATTACCACGGAAATGACAGGCCTGGCTTCGCGAGAAGCTACATCATAAATGCAGGGTCGCTGCAAAGACATTTTAAATGTAGACTTGTAGACTGTTAGGACAAAAGACCCTGTAATAGACCATTCAATAGGAGGCTGGATGCTCTCCACTCCAGATGAACGCTTTCGAGAAGAGAGAGAACAAGAGAGCGAAATGAGGACGTTATGGAAAAGAGGGAGCAAAAGAGGACCCTTCATGAAGCCACCGTGATTTCTATACTGCTCCTGTAATTTATTATAACATCTACTCAGCTCCCTTTTCATGCCTCTCTCTTTGTTTCCCACCTTCCTTTCTTTCAAACCCCCCCCCCGAATCTGCTTATCTCCCTCCCCTGATTTACAACAGATGGTCTGGCCACCTTCAGGAGCTTCCTCAGGTCAGAGTTCAGCGAGGAGAACATCGAGTTCTGGGCCGCCTGCGAGGACTTCAAGAAGACCAAGTCTCCCCTGAAGATGGCCGACAAGGCCAAGAAGATCTACGAGGACTTCATCCAGACCGAGGGGCCTCGTGAGGTCAGCGCACTTCCTGTGTTCAAAACGTCCGCGTCCAACCGCACAGCCCGTCCACAGGACGCGTGCTCTAGAATAGGAACATTCTCTTCCTGGTACAGGACAGGACAGTCTAATGCAGGGGTCTCCAATCCTGGTCCTCGAGGGCCCCTGTCCTGAAGGTTTGAGATGTTTTCCCTGCTCCAGAACACCTTATTCTAATGAATGAGCCATTTCCAAGCTCTGTGGAAGCTTCATAATGACCTTTTATTAGACTCAGGTGTGCTCGAGCAGGGAAACACTGAAAACCTTCAGGACAGCGGCCCTCGAGGACCAGGAATTGGAGACCCCTGGTCTAATGGGTGAGGTAGTAGCTTTGCTTCGTGAGCCCAGCGCTGTGGATCTCCTTCTCATGGGGGAAGAACCACAGCCTCTTGTTCCCTGTTCGTCTCATCCTTGAGACGAGGAGGCGAGCAAGTGTGCAGAGGGCTCTTCCGGGAACGGAATGTTCTATTTCCGCGCAGTTTCATCTGAATCTTCTTCTTGTTCTCATCAAATGGAACTGATAGCGTAGATGTTGTCATGAGCATTGATGGTGAAGGAGCGTCTCTCTTTCTCGTCAGGAAAGTAGAGCTCTCGGTTAAGACAGCTTTTAAAACCTGCTGAAGCCTGTCTCTACTGCCTCTAATCTGCCACCTCTCCATTCTTGTCTTCTAAATCTTCATCCCGGGTCTTCCTGCCCAGGTTAACATCGACCATTTCACCAAGGATGTGACCCTGAGAAACCTGGTCGACCTGTCCCCCTCCACCTTTGACCTGGCCCAGAAGAGGATCTTCGCCCTCATGGAGAAGGATTCCTTTGGGCGGTTCCTGAGATCCGAGCTTTACCAGGAGCTGCTGGAGAATTAAGGAGGAGGAGGAGGAGAAGGGGGACGAAGGAGAGGGGAGGGGAGGAGGCGGAGGGAGGAGAGGAGGGAGAAGGGGGAAGAGGAGGAGGAGGACGAGGAGAAGGGAGAAGAGGAGAAGAAGGGGGAATAGATGAGGAAGAGGGGAGGAGGGGGAGGAGGAAGGGAAACAGAAGAGCAGGGCCTTATTTAGGATCGGGCACCATGTGCAACACTGCAGATATAGAAGTGTAGCTGTATTGAACAGATCCGGTTCAATATTTTTCTAATACATGAACCGGGCCTGCTCTGACATGTTTACCATCTGAGTGTTTTCAAGCTGCACGCTTTTGAATAAGACTACAACAGCCAAATTCAACACCAGTAAAACCAACATCACTTTCTGATTTAGAAATGAATTTGACCAAATCAACTATGACGCAATGTGATTGAGACTAGACAACGTTCTAGACCAAATTTAAAACTTAAACCTGAATTGAAGATATTGAACCAATTGTCTGAAGCTGTAAAAAAAAAAGACAACTCGTAATGTTTTTTATCAGTATGGAACATCCCAAAGAAATCCAAACAAAACTGACAAAACGATTAATTAAACTGCAACATCAATTCAAGCCTGTGAACGTCACATTTTTTTTGATAGGACAAACAAACCAAAATTTCACCTCTCATCGACATACTTTCAAGTTTGTTTATACTATCACTGGCCTCAGTTTCACAGCGCCAGTCTAAACAAAAAAGAAACCAAAAGCTCCATGGTTTTTTGTTTTTTCTTCCCCAAGAACGAAGCGGTCAAGTGATGTGTGCCCTACCCTGTCTAGAGGCCATCAAATCGCCTGTAAGATTAGCCGAGTGCTTTCCAGAAAAACACCGCATGAAGATTCACACAGACATACGGTAAACACTGAAACAGAGCCAAACACCAACGTACAGAGCTCTTCCCATAAACCACCAGATCCCAAAATTGAACATCGGACGATAAACAACCTCAATAGTGATGCTTAGGGGGTGGGTGTAGCTCAGCGGTAGAGCTTATGACTGCTGATCAAGGTTGCGCATTCAAAATCTCCCATGTGCAGAAATTAGGGCATCGAGTTAAATAAAAACGGGAAAAGTATTCTTTTTATGAAGACCGTGCAGGCTGAGGGTACAGATGGAGATGGCGCGTATCCTGTCTGGCTATGACCATGCCTGTGGAAGGGGACAGCTAGTTAGCACATAGTGATCAGCATCTCTAGGCTAACGCTACTTTGTAAGTTGCTAAGGTGGAGCGTAAAGCAGAATGGAATCTCGACCAAACAAGCGCACTTCCGGGAAAGGTATTTTCATTTTGTCGTCGTTTTTTGTTTTTGTTTTTTTTTAAACCTTGTGAAAGTTATTGCATTTCGAAAGTTTAAACATTCGTCCAAGTACTCTTAAGCCATAAATCCTCTTTTTTCTTCTCAAATCCTAAACCCCTAAAGAACATCTATCTTGAGGGCTTGATAGTGCCTGTAAAAGTGGAAAAGTTACCAAATTGTCCGGAAATTGACAAAAAACGATTCAGCTGATAAAACGCCACAGTCCCAACCCTAAGCAAAGATGTTTATGGACTGTATTTAATCACTTATATACCACAATACTGGCTTTGTGTGCATTCCTTATTGTGACCTAGTAAGTGATCACATGCCTGCCTACTCAGTTAGAAATGTCAGGCGTTTTGGCTTGCAGCGGTGTTTCACTGAAACGTCTCCACACGGCAGTTAATCATTATGTGTGAATCTATCTACTCTAGCATGCCTTATACTGACACGCAGCTGTTGTAAGCATTATACCAACACATTTTTACATCAGACACGGTACTTTAAAAATCCTTATTGTTGCATGCAACGTGTCAGGTCTGCAGTTCATTTATGCCAAATTGATTTAAGTTACGACAGTTAAGTTGTGTTTTTACGACAGAAACACAACGTCTTGTTTGGAGTTTATTACTATGATTTGGTTTCTGTGTGGCATACACGAGGGTTTGCCATGGCATAGATCGGCCAATCTAAAGCCATAGCAGCGCCTTCTCAATCAATTGGGTTTTCAAATCGAAAACGAAGACAATACTCAATGAGGATTTCTTTAGTGCCGGCTGGTTTATTGGACATATAGTCTCTGCATGTATCTCATCTGTAGTCGATCACATAAAACGCATTAATACATTAAAGTTCTGAAGATGTATTTATTTGTTACATGTAAATATCAGCCGTTTTGTTTGTGTTCTTAAGTTATGAATGAACGCCATTATGGGTTGCATATTTCCTGGGAAAGCCTCATTGGTACAGCATCGTCCGTATCTTTTCACTGTCATAAAGAAAGACAACATCTGACTTGCAATTGTCACGCTGTTTTTCTTATATTATTCATACATCCTGCAACGTTTCTTGAATAATCAGACTATTTAGGAGATAAATAGATCTACATGGTCAAGCATCATTAAAACATCATTAACAAATACAGAGAACATAATCGGAAGCGAAAAATAATTTATTGATAACCACGGCTGTGGTGGAAGGCAAACGCACGTAAAAGCCATTTACGCACGTCTAGAATTTTGTAAATAGTTTTACGCACCACTAAATTGCGTTTAAGCACCTCAAAATTCTCTAAGCCTTGTATTTTTCCGTTGGAATAATCGTAACTGAAGTTGTTATCATTTTTAAAACACCGACGGCTGAGTTTAATATCGTTGAACATATAAACACTGTAGTCTCATTCTCAACTGCGATGTATCTGCGACCCTCCAATCAATGCTTAACGGCTGCAGCTGCACCATTCAGGATTCAGGAAGTCTGTAAAAAAGACAAACATGTGGTGAATAGATGTGCCTGTTTACCTGTCTGAAAGGGATCAATTAGCCATGGATATTCAACGATTTTTGAAGAGAGCGAGTGTTCCCAGCTCCACAGAAGGCCACAAGTGCAAAGTAAGTCTGAAGATCAATTCACTCTTTTAAACGGTGTTTTGGTTCGTACGCCATTGCATTAATACATGGTCAGGTAATGCAGGCAACAACTCAGCCGTCAGGGTTCCATCTGAATAAGTCTTTTAAAAAACGTACTAATAAATAATATAGTTTATCCACCACCGAATTTTACCACGACAGTCCTGCTCCTAACGATATCATCTAGTATAATATTATTATAAACCCTGGCCTCCTTCAAAAACACTAATATTGCATACAGGTTTGTGAACCAGTGAAAGATTCTCTAGTACCTTCCAGGTTTGTCCTCCGTGCGTGTTTCCTGAAAAGTGAGAACATGTCTGTGATACAATGAGAGGGTGGAAGAACAGATAAGATGAATGGATGCAATAGAGACGTTATGTATTTAATGAAATCCAGTGCACAGTTATACAACACTTTGAAAGTAAAATGAATTGAATTAAGATTGTTTTCGGTCACAAAACGTGTG
>BROE01000026.1:7668863-7703913 GCA_036571765.1 Plecoglossus altivelis
CAATTCACTCTTTTAAACGGTGTTTTGGTTCGTACGCCATTGCATTAATACATGGTCAGGTAATGCAGGCAACAACTCAGCCGTCAGGGTTCCATCTGAATAAGTCTTTTAAAAAACGTACTAATAAATAATATAGTTTATCCACCACCGAATTTTACCACGACAGTCCTGCTCCTAACGATATCATCTAGTATAATATTATTATAAACCCTGGCCTCCTTCAAAAACACTAATATTGCATACAGGTTTGTGAACCAGTGAAAGATTCTCTAGTACCTTCCAGGTTTGTCCTCCGTGCGTGTTTCCTGAAAAGTGAGAACATGTCTGTGATACAATGAGAGGGTGGAAGAACAGATAAGATGAATGGATGCAATAGAGACGTTATGTATTTAATGAAATCCAGTGCACAGTTATACAACACTTTGAAAGTAAAATGAATTGAATTAAGATTGTTTTCGGTCACAAAACGTGTGTGTGTGTGTGTGTGTGTGTGTGTGTGTGTGTGTGTGTGTGGACAGCAAAAGAAAACTACAGAAGAGATGAAGAGGGGTAGAGAAAGAGAGAGAGAGAGAGAGAGATGGACAATTGAAAAGAGAGAGAGAGAGAGAGAGAGAGATGGACAATTGAAAAGAAACAGATGCGAGAAAGGGTTTGCAGCCAACACAAACACTGTCACAGCCTCGCTTGGTTGCATCTTTCCCCTCGCTCTCTCTCTCGCTCTCTCTCTCTCTCTCTCTCTCTCTCTCTCTCTCTCTCTGTCTCTCTGTCAGCGACTTTCCAGAAGCGTTGTGAACGTCGATGCTGAACCAGTATCCGTAACCATTAACGACACAGACTGTTGTCTCTGCTCTAACTTGTTCAACAGCGCTGTTCAAAGGCCTAAACAATATCACTTAGGTCACTTAAGTCCTTAAGACTGCAACACGGTTCCTGGTCGAATGAGTGTAGCCCGTTCACCTGGTGTCACCACAGTGAACGCAAGTTACCCCTGCGCTCATTCACATCCTCTGTACAGCACAGCAGGCCAGAACACCAACACGACCACGTATACACACACTGGGTTGTGTGTGTGGCATGCTGCATGCATTGCTGTGTGTGTGGGCCTGTTCTGAGCAGATACGACCCGCCAGAATGCGCAAATGGGCTCAAAGGCAAAGAAGAAGAAGTCGCGGAGCCTTTTCGAACGTCTCTAGAAGGTCACGTCAGTTCACCCTAAACCGTCGGAACGCAGATGGAGCCTTTTAGTTCTGTGACTTTGGACGGGTCCAACGTCTCATCAAGGGCTTGTTCTTGAAGCTTCGCCAACCGGTACCGTCACAACGCGAGCGGACGAGCAGTTTGGCAACCGCATCTACGAATCTCTCCCAGTCCCTGGCTACGTTAGCGCAAACAACGCTTGAGGGGAGATACCAAACCACACAGGATGAAGATGGTAAGATAAGACTACTTAATATGGTCACATGGAGTTTACAAGTAAACGTCGGGAGATGGGAGAGTTGAAACGTCCTCAGCTCATTAAAGGGCTGATAAACATGGCTGACTGCGTTATGGGTGTCCTGTGGCCCAGGCTACATATTTAGGTCTTGCTGATGGATTGCCGTCATAAAAATATAGTTGAATTTTGTTTAAAATACCCTTAAACTAAACATGGTTCATGGGTACTCGCTTGTAGCGCGGAGGAGGGGGGGGGTGAATGACTCACTTGGTTCCATTTTAGTTTGGAATGTTTCATACTTTTCCTCTCACAGGAACAAAAGCACGCGTAAACGCACATGCGAATGCAGACGCGCACACGTGCATGCAAACACACATTGGCGCAAAGGGCCCACGGTCACACGTGAGAGATGACGGACGGCTTCTGTCTTTGAACATGTTTACTGTATACAATCCACCGCTCGTGGCTTCATCTTGATTGCCTTTTGCAGCTCTGGTCTTTTCAGAGAGCCAGTCCGAACGCAATTGAAAGTTGTAATGCAATGAGAGAGGGAGAGAGGAGAGAGAGAGAGAGAGAGAGAGGAGAGATGCGGGGGCAGTAGAGATTAGCCACGTCGGAGTCAGAAGGACATGAGAACAAAGATAGAGAGACCAGCGGGGGAGGGGGGCGGGGAGTACTGGACATGAGAGCAGTGAGAGAGAGGGGGAGCAGAAATGCAATGTTTCGAGGGGGGGGGGGTAAAGAGTGTTCATATCAGAGGGGGCGGGGGGAGATGTTATGTTAGAGGGGGCAGGGAGATACGTGTTATATTAGAGGGGCGAGGCGGTAGCGATGTGTCCAATGAGAGCGTCAGCAGTACAGTACACAGGAACACAGGGAGTCTGACACTCAGTGTGATGATGTCAGAAAAACCCAAGCCATTGTTCACCTCCAGCGAGCAAGTCTGCCTCCTGCTCGTCTCGCGCCCTGCCCTCCTGCCTCTTGCCTTGTTCCCTGGCTCCCATCTGACTCCCTCCCTGGCTGCCTGCTCGTCTTCCTGCAGCCAGGGAACGGCACCGGAGAGGAGAGAGGAGGGGAGGGAGCATTAAACAGGTTATTAATGACACAGAGAGCATTAACTCCTCCAGCGCCTGGAGACATCCTGTGTAGTTAAAGCCTCATTATCCTGGCTCACAGTACACAGAAACACAATCCCCAGCCCCTCGCTTAACGGCCAACCAGAAAACGCACCGTGCATCTTCTCTAGACTGTCAAATCGACGTGTATCTTCCAACCCGGAAAGATCACAATGTCCAACATCATTCGGGGATGGACGGAAAGTGCAGGATATCTATGATGATGTCACATCCTCCTTCCTTCTCCCTTCAGCGTCGTTCTGCCAGGCTTGAGCGAGAGAACAAAGTCTTGCCAATGTTCTGCATCTGCTGAAGTAGCTGAATAAAATGGTTGGAAATCAAGCTTGAATTTGTCGCTTAATTTCCGAACAAACGTCGGTTCATTTCTTTCCCCCCACCCCCCCCCCCTCGTGGTTCTGGTTTCTCCTCTGTCCACAAGATGGCCCTTAAGGCTTGGCGGCCTGTCTGTGGCTCAGTTCAGATTAACGACACCAGCTCACTTATTTTTATTTTTTTTAACGATTGAACCTCCTTTATATTTCTAACCGTCCGCTCTTGCGCTAAAAAATAAAAACCCTCTTCGTCACCGCGAAGCAAATTGCGCAAATTGTGTTTTTCTTTTCTCGTCGGCCAATGGCGAGGAGTCATCCCCGCAAGCTTCCTGCCTGACATCTGGAGGGCGTGTGGTCGACACAGTGTCTGGCTGACAAACGAGCGGGGAATGAGAAACGGCTGGAGACAATGCACTTGCGACACTCTAAGAATTCCCAACCAGGTGCGCCTCGGTGTCAGCGGACAAAGTACGACCTCACCGAGACTTGTGGGTGGAGTCACGGTGACGGTTAAACCCACACGTTCCTTGTAATCCAATCGGCCTGTTAATCAAACGGACTGCGTGTGACCGTTTTGCAGATAGAGACAGATCCAGTCTCTTAAATTCCACTTAGAAATCTCCCTAAACTGTTTGTCTAAGATAAGAGTTTCTGCATATGCCAGCACCAGCATCCAATTCAATCTAGCATTCGTTCAATCAGATCCAATTGTGTGAAATGAGTCAAGCGCACTGCAATCCCTTTCGGCAGCACATCTTTTTATTTGGACAGGATTACAGATTACCAGGCACACGAATACAGATATGACATGTTTACAATAAATAGAATATAACATATTTCCATATCCGAAGCACCTTGACAGCATAAATCATCAAATGTCACCAACGTAACAAAGCACGTTTAGTGGTCCCAGACGATTACCAACAATTACAATGTAACATAAACATTTATAACTTACTCGACGTATACTGGAAAATAAACCAGAATAATAATGTAAAGTTCACATAGGAGTATAAAGAGTTGTCAAACATGATGTCAATAAAGTCAAGTTGCAGCATTTCCAATGCGATGATGTGGGAGGAGATAGCTAGCACACCAATTGGTCACATTGGAAATCGCCCTCCCTGTAATACAGACATATCCAGAAATAAAAATGTAACAGTCATGTGATTGGAAAGACTTCTCCACAACCCTATTTTTTAGAGTAATTGCGGGTGATGTTTGCGAGTTACCATGGATACATTAGCATATGCGTGTTGGTTTTCGAGGTAGCTCCACATTGTTGCTCCTGAAAACAACACCTATTTGTGAGTCGGCCACAAGGGTCACCAAAGGTCAACTGAGCTTGTAGCTATGCAACGTAGAACACACAAAGTCTCAAAACGCTAGTTCAACTTTGGTCTAATGAGAAGAATTCATTGTTGGTCAAGGTTTACTAGTTCGTTTTTGGACCCTGTTGGAATGCTTAGTAGAAGGGTAAGGAACAACTGCATTTCGTTAAAGTTCTGTCAGAAAGTTTGGACCTTGAGATGTCAAGACAAGTAGCCAGAGATGAAACATCCATTATATTCGTAGCTGAGACCCAACTCATCCATGCAGCCCCAAACACCTTCTACCTTGCATCTCTACTCTGACCTCTTCCATCTACAACACCAAATCGTGTTCCGCCTCAGATCCCAAACGATTTAGGACAAGGCGTTTGGGGACTATGAAGTGGATCTAAGCTCCAGACAAGAGAGCCTGTGTGTTCCCCGAGACGGACCCCGTCAGCCTGGAGATCTCCTGGGGGGCCAGGGGCCTGGCGGAGGCGCTGACATCCTGGATCTGTTTGGAGGACAGGAAGCGCCTGTAAGAGTCCTTCTCCATCAGGGTGAAGATCTTCCTCTGAGCTTCGAGGAAACAGGAAGGACCGGCTGATTGGAGGTTCTGCTTGGTTTCATCTCTGGTTGCTGAGTCTAGGTTCACCTTTGAGAGGGAGGAGGAGGAGGAAGGAAGGGAGGGAGGTTTTAAATCAAAATGCTCGTTCGGTTTTGTCACCGTTATGTTTTCAAAATAGAATTGCGGCCATGCATTGGATACTTCATCAGGACAGCGCATCCTGTGATAGGACAATCCAAAGCCAACAGCACTTAAAAGGATTACATTTGTCAGACCTAATATGTGTCATGGCAACATTAGACAAAGAACGGGTTCATAAATTATCCCGTATATCTGCGTGCCCTGGCGTGGATCACAGTAAAAGTGCTTTTGACCTATCACGTCCAGAAGAGCACTGGAGGGCGTGGCTTAACACGGATCTGAGGTCATGTCTGTCACCATGGCGATGCGTACGCTACAGCACAGCTAAACGAGCGCCTGTTAATGTGCCGGTTACCTCATTGGGAGAGTCTGCCTCCACAAACTGCTCGTAGATCTGTTTGGCTTTGGCGGCCATCTTATTCAAAGGGGTCTTTTTGTAGTCCTCGCAGGCGTTCCAGAACTCCATGTTTTCCTGACTGAACTCTGACTTCAGGAAGTCCGTGAACACCGTGCGACCATCTGAAAGACAGAGGGTAGAGAGAAAGAGAGACGCAGAAAAGAGACGGCGAAAGAGAGAGACAGAGAGAACGGATCAGTCAACTCGCTTAGGGATCTGGAGTACGAGGCAGCAAATCCAAACCGAATCCAAACCAATGTTCCCTGTGTGGGATGTGCATGTGTCGTCGTCCCCTCCTCCCCCTGGGGGTCATGGTGGAAGCTGAGGAATGAGGAGGTCAAGGCTCTGGAGCTTCTCAAGAGGCCAGTGCCCCGACTCCTCAGTCCCAGCAGACCGACAATGGGGGCCGTGCACACACACACACACACACCCACAGAGACACTCAGTCCCACACACACACACCCACAGAGACACTCAGTCCCACACACACACACACACACACATACACATACACACACACACACAGCCCAGTGCACCAGTCCCTGAGCGGCCACCCAGCTCTGCCTTGAGACACGTAGGACACGCTCAGAGCCTGAGAACACAAGTCCAAGTGTGTGTGTGTGTGTGTGTGTGTGTTTGTGTGTGTGTGTGTGTTCTAGCGTTCTAGCCAAGTCCTGACCAAAACCACCGGCCAAAGTCACACTCGACCCCCTAGCAACATCTCCCGACAGTCTCTCCAGACGGGCCCCGGAAAGATCCGGAGACATTAACAGCGGTACGTGCGCAAAACCAGAGCCATCGACTCACCTTCACTGTTCATCACGTTGTTGAAGGACTCCCTCCACTTCTGCACTTGAGAGAGCCTGGGGACTCTGAAAAAGCAGACACACACACGAGGTCTTTTACAGCCAGCCGTCACCCTCAGAGAAACGGCTTCTTGTTGTCTACCTCAGCCCATTCATGGGATTATGCAAGACGTGTTTGATCGCTTATTGAATTCCATTTTCACGTTGCGTAACTGGCCGCGGGCGCTTCAAGGCATATCTTACCTGTTAGGTAACACCATGTGAATATGTGATGTATTGTTAAAACGCGCTTTTAATGCTTAACAGCGAAGATAACGAGTAACCAAACGTAACACAATACCCCAGTCAGCTCGTTCTTGCAGCTCATTCATTTAGCTCATTTGTCGTTGATTTATTTGTAGTTTTAAACGTTTCAACGACATGAACCTTATATGACTTGTCTAATTAGCTTATCTGGGGGGAGCGCTCATTTAGAATACAAATCCACACAAACGGTGTCAGCGCTAATACCTTTGAGGCAAACTAGTCTCTTGTGGAAACTAGTGCGAACGCCACACATTCGTTTAAATGACCAGAAATTAATCAGCAGGGGAAAATGATTGCTGGTTAGATATGATGATGAAATCATCATCGACGATACACGACTTGTGGCCGACACTTTGACTTCTTCTATCTCTACGGTGAGGTTAGGGTGGAATGTTTTCGACATCGTTTGAAAACATGTCCGTCTCCGTCCGACAGAAGTCTAAACCGCCTTGGTTGTTGCCGCGCGCGATGAAACGGCGTGTGTATGCAGGTGGCGGTGCGGGTGGCGGTGGCGGTGCGGGTGTTTTCTGCTCTCACCTGTCTACCTCGACGCTCCTGTCCTTGACATTCTTGGATTCTGGCTGCAGATCTGGTTTCTGCAGGAGGTAGCCGATCTTGTGCTTTATGTCTCTTGCACTGGAGAAGAGTCAGACACACTTAGAAACGGGAATCACATACGATGTTAACCAACACCACTGAAATCAAGTATTGAACTTGAATAACTTTTCCACTGTTATGTACAGTTCTTTTTACGTAAGCTTATGTGTATATTATTAAGTTTTGTATTGATATCGAATTTTACAATAAATTGTTGGTTTAGCCCTGTGAATGTAAATGTTCTGTGTGTGTATTTAGTCACATTATACATCATCCTAAACAAACAGTACAGTAGCGAACATGAAGTACTGTATCTTCCTACCACAGCGGCTGTAAGCAAAACTGCACCTCATGCAATGCATCCAAGACACTGAACGCTTTGTCAATATTTGTCTACAGTGTCTTCACAAATGCACCAACTCGGAACCCCGAATAAACAAACCTCGCTAAGAAACCCGAGGAGAGCCTCACCTTTTCAGACATGTGGCAGGAAGTGTTGCTAATCCCCGACACATGTTGATGTCTCAGCTCCTTCGCCTGGTGGACTGACGGATGTGGAGATATCCAGAGTTTGATAGCAGCAGCGTGTAGAGCCTCAGTCTCTCAGTCAACAAGCTGCTAGTCTCCTCCCTCAACTCTGCTTATATACCCCGCTGACTGAGGACTGGCCAATGACTGCGCTGCCTGACACGATGTGTTTGTGTGTACGTGCGTGCGCTTTCGCACAAGGAGAAAAGTAAGAGGAGTCGGGTACCAAACCACTGATGTTTACCCCTGAAGGATCAATCCTGTTGGACTCTCAATACTCCTCTAAACAGATTTGTCTCAGTAATTGAATTGGATACAAACGCTCTTGCAATAGAAAATGAAATGTAGCACCGATGTATTCAGATTGCTTGTACTTAATGGGTTGATAGGATTTAGATCCTTTTCGAGGAGAGCACAGGCTTTCTGTGCCTTCGCCGTACGTCCTATGATTCTAAAAGGGCGGCGTTGGAGCTTTTTTAGATGCTTAGAAGTTAATTGAGCTGATCCACACCTGTGATTCAGCAATCCCCGCAGGCCTGTTGACGGGTGAGTGATGTGTGACCTGCTCTACCTCTTCTGCCTCCACGCCGATCTCCGGTGGATTAGACACGTAGACGGTCTTAGACGTGGCTCCTCCCACAAGGCGGTTCAAGAGACATCTACGGTACAAGGATACGGTTCTAGAATGCGAAGGTATCACAGCTCAAGGAGATTTTCATCTGCCTCCCGCTTGCTGTGCAGGTCTCTTCATTTCCTGCCAGGGTGATTCTCTCATTCTTAGCTTTCAGCACACTGTAGGCCATTTCACTCAGGCAGGCAGGAGATCCTGGGGGAAGCTGATGTTGTGTTTTAGCTGCTTTTGGCATATCATCATCTAATGACATCAGTCAGAGTTCGTGTTTCAGCTTTCAGCAAAACACAGGATTTGCAATTACTGAAACATCTGCGTGTGCGTGCGCGTGTGTGTCTGTGTGTGTGTGTGTGTGTGTGTGTGTGTGCGTGTGTGCGTGCGTGTGTGTGTGTGTCGTAGCTGCAGAGAAAAGCCGAACGAGCAGCAGAACAACAAACCAGCGTGCGCGCGCCATACCCGAAGGCCCGCAGAGCGACAGTAAGCGACGTAATCATCCCCGAGCTCTACAAACATCCCGTTTTCTCGTAAGTGATCCGTGAACGGATCCGTACCCGCATGATTGGTCCGCACCGGTGTGAGCCAAACCGGGCCAGCTCATCTCACCCCCTTGAGCTCACCACCCAAGCACGCTGCAGCTGCGCACGTACAGGCAGGCAACGTTACCGCCCGGCGCTCGGTTGGATCAAAGTTCTAGAAGGTTTACAGATCGAGGCTGATCTCATTTGATCCCCCCCTAAGGGAACGTTGCCGTGGTTACGCTGGATAGTCTTTCACAAGGGAACGGCTCTGTACGGTAGAACCTCGCAGGCAAGGTTAATCATACACGCACACACACACACACACACATGTTCACGCGCACACACCTCCCAACGAGATTGAATGCACCCTGGTCATCGGAATCATTGTTTCAAAGGTGTGTGATCCATCAAGGACTAGACTCGATTATAATGCTAATATGACACCGTATTACTGTAGAAGTTCTATCAAGAACATTCTGGAACATGACTTCTCAACACAACAGGAGAGTAGGTGGAGCTAAAGGACTAGCATAGCAGTGGTCCCTGTGTAACACTGAGCTGAACTCATCCCAACTATGTACCACTGAGCTATACTCATCCCTATGCTATACCACTGAGCTATACTCATCCCAACTGTGTACCACTGAACTGTACTCATCCCTATGCTATACCACTGAGCTATACTCATCCTAACTATGTCCCACTGACCTGTACTCATCCCTATGCTATACCACTGAACTGTACTCATCCCAACTGTGTACCACTGACCTGTACTCATCCCTATGCTATACCACTGAGCTATACTCATCCTAACTATGTCCCACTGAACTGTACTCATCCCAACTATGTCCCACTGAACTGTACTCATCCCTATGCTATACCACTGAACTGTACTCATCCAAACTATGTACCACTGACCTGTACTCATCCCTATGCTATACCACTGAACTGTACTCATCCCAACTATGTCCCACTGAACTGTACTCATCCCTATGCTATACCACAGAGCTATACTCATCCTACCTATGTCCCAACTACTCACTACTGAGCTATACCCATCCCTCTGCTGTTCCACTAACCTTTACAGATCCCTATTCTGGACCACTGATCTATACTTATCCCTACACTATACCACTGAACTTTACTCATTCTTATAGTGGAAGGCTTTACTCATCCCAACTATGTACCGCTAAGATTTACTCATCCCCATGCTGTACCCGCCAAGCCGTACTCATCCCATGTCTTTACTCGGTCCCCCTCTGGCCTCCCCCTTCTTCCTCATCCATTTCTCCCTCAGACAATCAAGGGAGGGAGCCCAGGATGTGTCTGCGACGAGGGCCTCGGCAGCCAGTCAGGAAGTCTAGATTGTTTCGAAGACGGTTGAGCTCATAAAGGATATGGCTTTGGCGTATTCACATGATTAGGTTGGAGCGCCAGGGAAACAGCTGAGAGCAGGGCTAGGAATGCCGTTGTCCCTGTACTTGCGCTCGCACACAACTCCAAAAAAAAGCAACTGGAGACTTCAGTCCGAAGAGGACGGAAAGATAGAAATGGGGAGCGACATCTCTGTCAACGCGGGGTGGACTTCAAACCCTGTCTCACGTTCGCAGAAAGTTCCAGGCTTTTACGTGAGGGGATGGAGAGAGGTCGTGAGCCTCTAACGAAGGCCGTTCTCATGCGAGTCCCCCCCCCCCCCCCTCCCCTCCCCGAGTTGATTCCACTGACACCAGAAACATTTTCAACTCAAATGGCGTTGAGCCGTGTTGACAAAGCAGAGCGTCATCGCGCCTCCTCCCCTGGGCTCTTGTTGTGGCCACAACACGAGAATGCGACGACTTTCCAGCACATTCTATTTTCGGCGAAATGGGGAAACGGTTGCTTGCGATCAGAGCGCGCTGGATCCCTGTGGACTTATAGGGAGAAAAGCGGCGGGTGAAGTAACACAGAGTCCAACGGTCGAGAGAGTGCGCGCCGTATCTCCAACAGTTTCCTCAATACACCCAGGAGATAAGACAACCACGTAAATAGGGGAGGGTTGGGCAGAACAGATCGAGAGAGTGCAGCGCCTCTCCTCCCCGTACTCACTCACACATTCTGTTCGTCCGCCTTCTGTGTTTTCGCAAATCCACACAAACACACCTGTAGAAACGCATTATTGTTGCATTGTAAAAGCGGTAAGGTGAACATGTCAGGTGACCAGGTCAGGTGACGACGTCAGGTTTGAGTGGCTGTGTCTCAGCATGCGCCTCTCCCTCCCCTCTCTTGTTTGGGCCTTTATAGATAGTGTAGAGAGGCCACCCGCTGATCTCTGAACTTTTAACCATTCACTAGAAACTCCATTACAAAAAGGGGAGGAGGGGGGTGGGGGCTCTCAGTCTGGAGCTGGGCAGGGCGAGGGAGCCCGATGGGCTGGGGGTCTAGGAAGGTGTTGGAGTTTGGGCCTGGGGGGCCAGAGGGCCGGGGGTCTTAGAAGGGGGTTGGAGTTTGGGCCTGGGGGGCCAGAGGGCCGGGGGTCTTAGAAGGGGGTTAGAGAGTGTGTGTAGAGTGTGTGTTGAGTTTGGGGGGTCTGTTGTGGTTTTGGGGTGGTGAGGGGAGGGCCTGGTATGGGGCTGGTAGTCTCTGTTAGGCAGTGCCCACGTTAGCAGGCTGATGTGACCTGTCCTACAGCCGCCTTCCTCAGCTGGCTGCGCAACTATCATTAGCCTTATCTAGGAAGGTACCGGGATTCTGGTTAACTAACAGGTAGAGTTGGAGAGAGAGGAGTTGGAGGGAGGGAGGTGGGGGTGAGGAGATTGGAGTGGGTGAGGGTAGGGAGATATGCCATCAGTGAGACGTTAAAAGTAGAGTGGTAAGAGTTCGTCTAACTAGAAGAGACAGGTTAACAAAGAAAGAAATCTATATAAAGGATTTCGAATCCCAAAGAGAGAAGGGGATTTGTGGCATTGATTCCGTCTACGTAATGACTTAGTCAGTGTAACATGTTATTGGCTGATATGCTTAATGAGGCTTCTTGCCCATTAACGGCCCCATTTCTCAACAGATCTTTGGCGAATTACCTTATCCGAGCGTCACAGTTAAATGGTTTCAAATGCCTCTCTGTCACCGCCAGCTCTAGACGTGCGTATCTCTATTAAAGGGCTCTCATCTGCTCTTCGCGTCTCGGCATGGAAATTTCAGTCTCTGGCCCGGAGCAGCCATCCCCTTGGGAGTTTTATCTTCGTAATCTCAGAGGCAGACGCAGGAACCATGTATAGTACAGCGTTCTTTCAGGCTGAGTTGGCAACGCGATCGTGTTACGGACGACTTTGAGGGTGTCTAATTGTCTGGTCTTTTGACGTGGTTTTTGTTATCTTTCAGTCTCTACGTGAGCCCTGAACGCGAAAATAACATCGTTTCCCACCTTCATCAGTGACACCTCCCCTCCCCCCCCCAACATCAAGAGATTGGGGGTGGTGGGAAGGGGAAGGGGGGGAGGAACATGTGTTGCTTGTTTAGGGATCTCGTTCATCAGGAGGTGAGGGATGTTGAGGGATAGGGAGGCTACGTGCAGTACCACACAGATGGATATCAGGCCAGATGGATATCAGGCCAGATGGCGTTGAGTGACCACCTTCCACGCTTTGATCTGTGGTGTGGAGGCCTGGAGGGCTGGAGGGCTGGGGTGTGGGGCTAGTCTGGCTGGTGTGTGGGGCTAGTCTGACTGGAGGGCTGGTTTGTGGGGCTAGTCTGACTGGAGGGCTGGTTTGTGGGGCTAGTCTGACTGGAGGGCTGGTTTGTGGGGCTAGTCTGGCTGGAGGGCTGGGGTGTGGAGGGTTGAGGGGGCTGGGGTGTGGAGGACTGAGGAACTGGAGGACTGGGGGACTGGAGGACTGGGGGCCTGGAAGGGGGAGTTTGGGGATAACCAGACATAACTGAGGATACATTTACTGGCAACCTGTGCGTGTGTGCGTGCGTGCGTGTGTGCGTGCGTGCGTGTGCGCGTGTGTGTGTCTCTCAAAGTAATGGGGACGCCTGTATATTTGTACACCATTTTCCATGTGGAAATCGCCGAAAGTGGGGTCAGTGGGACGAATTGGCGTTGGTAATGAAGCGTGTCATCCGGTGAGCTAGACTGTGGCTACTTCAGCGCTCGCATCCACATCGTATCATGTTGCCCACATCCCAACGTGCCACGCAAACAAGGAGGACGACGGCACTAAACAGATCAACAAACAGACAAACAAACCAACACAACAGGAAGTGACGAGGAATATCCACGGTGGATCTTTAGAACTCTTTTCAAAGGCTAAACGAAAAGTGGATGGTCATCATCATAATAACGACGGAAACAAATAGAATCCACCTTGTGTCTCCCGTCGAGTTTGGGGCGGCACAAAATCAAATTCACCTTACATTCATCCTGGCTTTCTGCTAGCTTCCAGCTCGCAGATAAGAGCTGCACTAAAATCGAAGCGCTGCCCCTGGAATCGGAGAGCGCCACTAAATCAAATGACCCTTGCAATAATTCGCCTGAAAGGTTGGAAAACAAACCACACGTACGTAAGAGGCGATTGTCTTCATAAAAATAAAATATGAGGTAGAATTAGTCTTTGCCTGGTGACGCTGTTGACCCTGTACCAAGTGTGTGTGTGTGTGTGTGTGTGTGTGTGTGTGTGTGTGTCTGCGTGTACCTACTGTAATACCCTGTATTTAAAGACTGTTGGATCCAGTGTTACTTGACTGCGGTACAAAATAGAATGATGTTTACTGTTTTGCGTCTAGGTCTAAAGGCGGTGCAAAGGATTGTGGGTTGCGGGTTCAGGACCAGGTTCCAAGCTCTCCAGAAGTTCTGGATGGTTCCGGGAGAAGACGTGAAAGAGAAGCCGTTCCGCTGGGATTGAGGCTCACCCCAACCCCACAGGTTTGAGACACGACTTCGCATCCTCCTCAGGTGTCGTCCAGTCATCATCCAAGGTGAGGGGGGTCCAGGGGGCCTTGAGGGGGGTCCAGGGGGCCTTGAGGGGGGTCCAGGGGGCCTCGGGGTAGGAGAGGACGCTTCCTTCCCTCCTCCCCCGTCTCCCCGCTTGACCCCGAGCGATTCATCCGCTGGGGGGGGGGTGATGTCAGGGCCCTTCCCTCCAGGGAAAGAGGTTGGCATCAATTGACCGGAATCGACCCTTACTTCGTTTGAAAGGGTCGAGGTTGTGTAACACAAGCTTTCAAGAGGTTGGCTTTGTTCATCAAACACATTCGTCTGAGGTTTCAGGGGGGTCTCAGTGTGTGGGCGTCGGCTTAGTGTTGGATACGTTCGAGATTAGAATAGAATTGTACATCGTCGTCGAGAGATTTCGATCCTTCGTCGATGGTCATTTCATAGCGTTGAGCATTTCGTAGAAGCATAGCGCCCTCTGGTGTTCTTCTGTCAGTCCTTATGCAGCAGCGACCCGCGTTATACATGACGTGACCCGGTGGTCTTCAACCTTGGACCTCAGTTCCCACCGGGCTGAATGCTACATGTTTCTCTGATCAAACACGCCTGATTCAAATACAGGGTTAACCCCTTCTAATCCGGTGCATCAAAACAAGGAAACGACTAGAAGAAACCAATGGAACAACACAAGCGAAGGCTGGAAAATACGCTTTTGTGTTTCAATGGTATTCTTCCTTTCTCCTGATTTCAAGCCTGGGGAAAAAGGCATTCTGATCGCCTGGTGAACTCAGCCAATCAGAGAGCGCCAACACGCGTGCCGGAGTAGCGGGTGGACTCAGACAAATGAAGAAGGAAACTTGTTTCTGCATTCTGGCATAGCTTGTTTATTTTCGTACATTTTGCATAGGGAAACATACTTCCTGTCATGAATTCATGAGCGTTTGCTAACAGCAATGGCTGAATACAGTCATTATGAAATACTGTCTATGCTGAAGATCTCCCCCACACCAGGTAAAAATTATGTCCTCCAGTATCAGAATGATGCAAAGAATTAGCTGAGTACCGACTTTTGCTGATAATACACTCCTTTAAAACGGGGAAACCAAGCAATTGAAAGTGATTTGTTTGTGGAATTAAAAACGTGTTGATTTTAAAAGTTTCTTTTAGATTTTTCTTCTTTTTTTTTTTTCTTTTTTTTTTTTTACCCCACTCTGTTTCAGGAGAGCACATAGGTGCATGCTCTGGTGTGAAGATTGTAGCAATGCCTTGTACTGCAAGCAAGCGATATACTGCGTTACTATGGTAATATCTGTATAATGACAAAAGTATAATTGGACAAAAAGAAGAACAGAAAAAAAAAGATCCTAATAATTGAACACTTTTGAATCCTCCCCACCTCATCCCCTACCACAACAGCAGCCGGTACAGGTGTCATGGCGTCTCTTGTCAGTGTACACCCTCCCTCTCTTGACCATACCGGGCTCCGATCTGAGCGCACGCCGACCACCCCTCGTTAGCCCCGCCTCAGCCAGCTGCGCCACCGAAAAGCGAAGTTCTCCGTGGCACTGGAGGGCGGTGTCGATACAGGAGGAGTTCGACCGACCACGCAGCGTGGAGTTGACCACGCAGACAGTGGCTGCTTGGGGTGAGCTGAGGAGGAACCACGGTGAGGCGAAGCAAGTTTAGGGCCAAGACAAGAACGAGGTCCTTCATGAACATCTGCCTGATTCCCACTTCCTGGTCTCCACCTGCCAATGAGTGATTAGGAGGGCCAACCGCATCAAGCCTCCTTAACTGCACTTGGTTTGTATGGCTTCTCATCTCGTGTACCTGTGTTAGGACAACTGCTATTGGCTCGTGGGTTCCCTGCTAGCTGTAAGGGCCGCTGCTATTGGCCTGTGAGGTACCTGGGCGTCTACTTAAGGTCTGGATTCATCAAGAGCAGTCCTGTCAGAGAGACCCAGAACACGCAGCTGCAAGCACAGACACAAGACCATACAAGGTCATTTGCCAACAAAAAAAAAGAGTAAATCAAACTAACTTAGCAGTAAAATGACAGGCACTGCTTGTTGAAATCATTTTTGGTATCAGTATTCAGTTTTCACATATTATGAAAGTTTTGCTTTTGCTGGTTTGTTGAAAGTAGGACAAGAAGAACCAAAGGAAGGGTGACCAAGTTAAAACACCATGTGCGCTAAATTAGCAATGTGAACAGTCCAGAACTTATCCTATAATCCGGACAATTAGTCGAATTGTCCTCTCATTGAGGGCGGGGCCTCTGTATGGGGGTGTGGCTTCCCTCTCGGAGGGGCGTGGCCTCCACTCTGTGCTTAATGTATCTTTACCCAGAAAGGAGGGAGGAAGGAGAGCAGGAGGAGATACAATGTCTCCAGTTTGCATAATTAAACCATGTTCAACAATCAATTCAATACAACAGAAACTTCAACACATTTAAAGGTCCACTGTCATGGCATGCAAGACTACCAGGATTTTTTTGACGGATTTCAATTTTGCTTTCGACACAATGTTGCGGATCACTAAAATGCTCCCATTTTGATCCTGTTAGCTGTAGAACTTTTAAGTTCTCAATACAGTTCCGTCTTTTAAAAAAAATAAAAACGTTTCACGAGCATTCTGTCTATCGTCGTTATGACATCACATCGCTGCCTGTGTTCGAATGACCTGGGACAATCAGAATCTGGGTAGTGTAATCAAATGTAATCAATTCCAAAACATGTGGTAAGTTCTCGCGGGTGCGTCAGTGGACCTTTAAGACAACATAGCGCAACGAAGTCTGGTTCTCTCACCCCTTTGTGAGCTGCTAACACACCCCCCCCCCTCACTGCCACCATTCTCCAGTCAGGCAGGGGGAACCATCTGTCGACATCAGTGGTCGTGCCTTAAATCCGCTGGACTTTCAGATAGTAAAAAAAAAAACACACACACACAAAAAAAACAACATGTTGGTGAGTAGGTCAGGAGGTGGGGTAGGAGTCAGGCTCTCTGGTTGGCGGCTAGCGCAGAGCCACACAGCCACTGAGGGCGGATCCACTCCCATCTGGGGAGGGAAGGAATGTGGATCGCTGGATCACCCCTGGCGTGACCTAAGCTAGTGTCTTCTGACTCTGCCTCAGAACGGCATAACGTGAGTCGTCGTCGTCGTAGTCCCCCCCTCAAAGCCACCACCCTTCCACACACACACACACACACACACCCTACCTCTTCCCCACCGCCCGCTCTGCTGCCCCTCAAACACACTCACACCGCACACCCTTTACAATCAGCAGCGTTCAGCCAGCGTCTGGACCGGCCAATCCCAGTCCACCTCATCCAAACCAACACATCCGCAGACCACAGCAAGGGCACACACCATGACCCTAAACCTTATATAACCCACTCCTCCAACACACACACACACACACACACACACTGACAATCAGACAGATGGAAACCTGCTCCTTGCTCTCCTCCTCACACACTCCGACAGCTGAGCTTGATCAATCCTTCCATAAGTGCAGTTTGTCTCAATGACTGGTCCTCTAACTACAATAGCCCACAGCAGATACTTCTAGAAGGAAGACCATGGCGACATGGCTTTCATCTAGACCACTTCAGAGCGACAAGGATTCAGGCGGGATGTACAGCGAAAAACAGAGGGTGAGTATTATGCCGACTAAGTTCCACGTCTCACGTTCTCTCCCTCCTCAGTCCGTTAGTCCCTCGCTTTCTGTCTTCCTCTTCCTGTCTCTCTCCCGCCGTCTCTCTCTTTCTCCGTCTCCTCTCTCTCGTTTGCTCTCAGTCCACTGTACATCACACAGGTTCCGTTTTTTTTTTTGGCAATATTTCCTCAGAACCACATCTTTTAAATACATTTCCTTAAACGGAACAGTGAAAAACAAGGTTTTCTAGTGCAAATACCCTGGTAAAGGGGGAAGAGTTTAACACCTTGAAGCTCACATGCAAATCGGCAAAACGCGCAAATGGTTTAGCTGTTGAAGTGAAGAGAGAAAAAGAAAGGGAAGAAGAAAAAAACAAAAACGATGGATTTAATCGAACAGAATTGATTGACAAGAGGCTGTGTCTGGTGCCGTGTGTTTGATAGCGAGAGAAGCGTGATTCTGGCTTTGTCAAAGGTCAAAGTTCAACGTGTGACAGACCCTCGCGTGAGGTCGGTCCGTGTTCCGGAACTATCCCCTTGCGCGTCTCCCATAGGGCACGCACTGCGTGGCTTTGCCACAGGCCAAATACAGGCAAAAACACCGTATTGGATAAACACACAAGAAAAGGGAAAACATTTTATATACACTTAGTCTTTGACTGATATACTAAAAGTATTTATACACAGTTTCACTGTGTCCAAAGTGTAGCAATCTTAATACTATAATAATAATAACAGTAACTATAAAACTTGGCGAGGGTACAACGAAGAGGTTTAGTGCATGCGTTAATATGAATGCACGTCCATGGCATTCAAAACAAGTTCAGCGAGAGCATGTGGCCACTTCAAAACCAATTGGTCTAACCGTACATTACGCGCGGTTAAACCAGAAGCCAATCTTAAACCGACACCATTAAGTTCCAACCGCATCCAATCGTCAAACCCAGCCTGGTCACGTGACATTTCACCCCTGTCAGAAACACCAAATGTGATAGCTTACACTGTTGCCAGTTTAAAACGTCATTAATCATATTTTTCGATTAATAATACTGTTGCTAAAGAAAGGCAAGGCACATATTGTGTTTTATAAAATACCGTGCAAGTAAAAGTTAAGAGGCGAAAGCCGGTCCTCATAGCTCCGTCTCTCGCTTACGGAGAAGGAGGGCAGGGGTGGAGGGAGGGGGGAGGGATGGAGGGAGGGAGGGATGGCATGATGGAGAGATGGAGGGACTGACGGGTGGAGGGACAGAGGGATGAAGGGCAAGATGGATGGAGGGAGGGATGGCATGATGGAGAGGTGGAGGGGCAGAGGGATGAAGGGCAAGATGGATGGAGGGAGGGAGGGATGGCAAGACGGAGAGATGGAGGGACAGAGGGACTGATGGGTGGAGGGACAGAGGGGTGAAGGGCAAGATGGATGGAGGGATAGAAGGACGGGTGGAAGGATGGAGGGATGGAGGAACAAAGGGATGGAGAGGTGGAAATTCGAATAGAGGGATGAGTAGCGGAGGGATGTACAGGGACGAGGAGGTAAAGGGATGAATTCCGGATCAAGGGATGGGGAGAGGATGGAAGGACAAGACAGCGAGATGGAGGGGATGAAGGTTGAACTGCAGTAAGAGAGAGATCATGCAGGATTCTCAGGACTCTTGTGGCTGACCGGTAGAACCAGCTGCGTAGACGAGCTGGTCTAGAAAGCACCATGCATTTATATACGCTTGTCGTGACTCTTCCAAGTTACTCTGTCCCTAGAACTCCCTGGAATGGCTGTCACTCATGACAAAGCCAGACGGGTCAGCACTTGGTCTTGAGAAACGCTGGAGAAAAAAAAATTCCCTACAAATTTTGACCTTTTCATTAGCAATATGTACACCCATATCTACAGTACCTCTCCACCTGCTCGGATGGTCAGGTCAGACTCCACCAATCGCAAGCCTGCATTCATCCGACCAGTCTCGCGCCTGTGCTCACTCGCTCGGATACAATGCCTGTATTCTACCGCCAATCAGCGATACGTGTCGCCATCTACCAATCGCACACCAGGAGGAAGTTGAATCGGAAGACCCATGGGGGGGAAGAGCATTAAAAGAAGGGAGACCTTCAACTGCGTAGCGTCGCTGGCCGATGACTCCGCCCAGGGTTCAACAGGAAGTAGAGGGGAAACAGTGACCCGCCCCGCCCCCATCAACACTACCTGACCTTGAATACACGCACACGCATAAAAGCTAACCACACCGAACGCGTGCTAAAGCACACGTTCACACACACACACACACACACACACATCGCAGGCTAGGATAAAAGCTACATATTCCAACCTCAACAACAAACTGCCCTCTACGCCCACCACCCACAGCTCTCCTAGCAGGTGATGCAAGGGAAGCTAAGAGCGTTCCTAGTTCATAGGGCTTAAGTGAAGCAGCTAACTAAGAAAGGTAACTTGATAGTGCAATGCCTGAATCGTGCGAAACGAAACACAATAATATAAAGACAAAACTCTCTCTCCTCGACAAACCAACCTTGGAATTCCCAGTGACTTTAAGTTGCTCACGCGCACACAGACACACACACAGACACACACACACACACACACACATGTAAGCACAAGTCCTTCCTTATCCAGTACTGTGCTTTCAGCTGATAACTAATGTGTTGTGTGTGTATGTGCGCATGGTGTGTGTAAGAATGGCATGGCTCTCTAGTTATTGTCTATCTAACGCCTTTCCTTCGTCAGTTAAACTGGCCGAAACTCGTCCGTGATTGTAAGTGAAGCAGGGCGAGACACCAACGTCATGTACCGGAGAAATAGAATCTCTCTCCGACTCCCTCGTTCTGTCTCTCTAACCTCTTTCTTTCTTTCCCTCTCTCTCCCTCTCTCTCTCTCTCTCTCTCTCTCTCTCTCCTCCAGGTCCCAGGATCCTCTTCGCACTCCCTCTCTTTCGCTCCTCTCTCCTGCATCCTACCTTATCGTCCATCTCTTTCTTGTTGATGGGGGGGATACTTATTTTGCATAAATGAGAAAGCAGCACCTGCAGATAGCGGGGGCGGGGGAAGGGGGGGCAGTGGGGGTCATTGTCCGAGAGAGAGGGGTGTTGGGAGAGGGAGGGGGTGGTGTGTGACCTGTGGCGTCTGGCCCCCCCCCCGGCCCTGAGAGGAGGCGGGGGGGGGGGCGCAGTTCTCTTCCAAGTCCTCTTCCTCTCTCTCTCGTTCCGTCCTTCTTTCTTCTTCAGCCCTCCTCTCCCTCCATCTCCCCCCCCCTCCTCTCGTTCCGTCCTCCTCCTCTCCCTCCATCTCCCCCCCTCCTCCTCTCGTTCCGTCCTCCTCCTCCTCTCCCTCCGGACACCGTGCCTGGAGCAGCCGAATGGTGATACCTATGCGTGTGTTCACATACTGGGACTCTGACAGGCGGGAACCGCATGAACGTTTATATACAGCTTCCTCAGGCTTGTCCAGGGGATCTTTCCTTTGTTCCAGATAAAGTGTTTCATCATCACCGTCGCTTCTGCCCTGGCTGGAGTCTAGTTTCCCAGGTACCAGGACTGCAACACAGGAGAGACACGCACAGCTGGGATCAGAGTTCAAACGGGGGGAAAACGACAAAACACTTGAGGTATTCACAAGGAGTGTTTTGGTGTGGAGTTCAGATGGCCAGGAGAGGGAGACAGAGGAGCAGGTATGAATGTCCAGGATGCACACACATACACACACACATACACACACACACACACATACACACATACACACACACACACACACACAGACGTACACACACACACATACACACACAACACGAACACACACACACCATACACACACACAGACACACACTACACATACCACACACACATACACACACAACACACACACACACGTGCACACAACACAACCCACACTAGAAACACAAACACACACACACCTAGAAACACACACACCTAGAAACACACACACGTACACGCACCACCTTCAGGCCGGTATGTTCCTCAAGATCCACATGGACAGAGAGAAACGTCAACGCCATAAAGTTTGATTCTAAGCAAAGTCCAACATTCCAGTCGCTGGAGAAAAACTACAGAATCAATGATCCTTAGCAGGATAGGACTCTGGTGACCATAATGTTTCAGCGCCATACCAACATCACAGGGCTGGTTATACATCTACGGTTTCAACTGGCTAAACTAAGCTGACTCTGCCATTTCAACTTGCATCTCATTCACTACTCGAGTATCGTTACACACACACGCACACACATGCACACGCACGCACACACACACACACACACACACACCACTCCTGGCTCAGCAGTCTCTGAGCTGCACTTGCAGTTTTATGGAGCAGCAGCACTGCAATGCAGCAACCTTAGTCCTCATCCCTACAGCCTCAAATATCTGTCTGTCTGCATGTCTGTCTGCATGTCTGCCTGTCTTTCTGCTGTCTGTCTGTCAGTCTGCTTGCCAGTCTGCCTTTTCTCGCTCACATAACCATACTCATGCAGGCACACACACTTGCACACAAACACACACAGGTCCAGGTACCTGAGTCTGGTAGAGTCCAGCTGGGTCACGAGGGCCAAGTCCTACAAAGGAGCGACTGGCTGGGGGCGTCCCAGGGCCGGAGTATGCTGAGGGGAAAACCACAGGTCACTCTACGGCTGGTCTCTCTACTGCTGGTCTCTCTACAGCTGGTCTCTCTACAGCTGGTCTCTCTACAGCTGGTCTCTCTACTGCTGGTCTCTCTACGGCTGGTCTCTCTACGGCTTGTCTCTCTAATGGCAGGTTACTTTACTGCTGGTCACTCTATGGCTAGTCACTCTTTTGCTGGTTTCTCTACGGCTGGTCTTTCTTTGGCTGGTGTCTTTACGGCTGGTCTCTCTACAGCTGGCGTCTCTACAGCTGGTCTCTCTACGGCCAGTCTCTCCTTGGCTGGTTTCTCTACTACTGGTCTCTCTACGGCTGGTCTCTCTACGGCTGGTCTCTCTACGGCTGGTGTCTCTACAGCTGGTCTCTCTACGGCTAATCTCTCCTTGGCTGGTTTCTCTATGGCTGGTCTTTCTCCTGCTTGTTACTCTAGTTCTGGTCTCTTTACTACTGGTTTCTCTAGTGCTGGTCTCTTTACTGCTGGTTTCTCTATCTTCGTGCTGCATGGTGATTAGCTACAGTGCAGGAGTAGTGAGACGTCTGTGCTGTGCTCAGTGTACTCTGACCACCCAGAACTACGCGCTTCTGAACCTTGACCTTCTGCTGCGCATCTTTCTACTGGTAGCGTTGGGACGAAAGGGTCCACTACGGGACGTGTCCTGTGTGCGGTGGCGGGCTGGTCCACCTACTAGGGGAGGTGGGGGAGTTTCCCCCTCCGTCGGAGGACGTGGTGCTGGCCTTGGAGTCCGGGGGCAGCGAGAGGCGGGGCATGGCAGGCGGAGGGGGAGGGGCCAGCATCTGGGAGGAGATGTAGTTGGACAAGCTGGTCACCTTGACCTGCCCGCTGCCGTTAAGCTGGGGAGTGGGCAAGAGAGAGCAAGGTCAGGGGTCATGGTGGGACATTGAGGGTCTGATCGAGTGGAAAGCTCGGGGGTTAAAGGTCAGCGTGAGGCCGGGGTACTCACGGGACTGGGCTGCTGGCTAGATGGGTCACAGGGCAGGGGCATCAGGTCCTTCAGGGGGTCCTGTGAGCTGAGGTGGGGGGGGTAGCGGATGGCCGTGTGGGGGAAGTAGGAGGTGGTCTGGGGGAGGATGGATGAGGCTGGGAAGTGCAATGCAGAGGAGCTCCGTGATATCCCTGAAGAGAGCGGAGGGGGAGGGGGAGAGGGGGGTTATGTGTGTGTGTGTGTGTGAGCGTGTGCACATGCGTGTTGACGTGTGTGCGGGCACTGACCAGTGTGGACTGCGATTACAGGCCGGTGGTGTTGTGTGAAGCTGCCTAGACGAGGAGAACTCTCCTGGGGAGACGGGCTGTCCATCTCTGTCTTCTTTACTGTGGGGGACATGCCTGCACACACACACACACACACAGATACAGGCACAGACACAGACAAAAGCACAGACACAGACACAAGCACAGACACACAAACAGACAAAAGCACAGACACACACACAGACACACACACACAGACAAAAGAACACACCCCGACAAACACAGTCAAAAGCGCGCACACACACACATAGACACGCACACACAGAGAAAAGCACACACACACACACAGAACTTGTTAATGGCCCAACAGTTCGTGATACGTCCGTGTGTACTTGGCATGCCTGACCACTAGATGGCAGGCTAAATTGAGCGTATTTCTCAAGTCATGGCTGGCAATCTGATTCTGTCAAAACTGTGCAATATCTAAATAACTTTCTGGTGACCTATATCCTTCCCAACAGTGTTCTATAAACCCATCTGTAGGGTTTGTTGTCTGATCCATCGGCTTGTTTGCAGACTTTCAGGAAAACGTATTCCCATGAATTAATTAGGGCTTCAGGCTCAATTGGGGTCGGAAATCTGAGAAACAGATATTGCTGTCCTTTGGCTCACTTACAATAATAATAATAATAATAGTAATCTCCACCACGGTATCCTTGGTGATGTACTGCTCCTTCTATTGTGGTCTCCTAGGTGATGTACTGCTCTCTCTGTGGTGGTTTTCTGGGTGATACATTTGCTCTTTCTGTCATGGTCTCCTAAGTGATACGCATTAGCATTAGCATTTCTCCCTCGATCGTGGTTAGGGCTCAGTATCTTTTAGGCACAATGACCTCTTCACTGACCTTGACCGTGAAAGCAGGATGAGGAAGTAGGCAGACAAGAAGAGGAGAAGAGAGGAGAGGAGAGAGGAAGAGGAGAGCAGAGAGGAAGGGGAGAGGAGAGAGGAAGAGGAGAGAGGAGAAGAGAGCAGAGAGGAAGAGAGCATAGAGGAAGAGGAGAGGAGAGAGGAGCAGAGCAGAGGAGACGAGACGGAGGAGAAGAGAAAGGAGAGCAGAGGAGGAGAGGTGGAGAGCAGAGTTAGAGCGGAGGGGAAAAGGAAAGAGGAGGAGCAGGATGGAGGAGAGAGGAGATGCTCACCTCCGTCGGTGTCGTCCTGCCAGGTCCTGGAGCTTCCAGCGGGGGAGTTGGGGGAGGGGTAGTACTCCCCTCCTGGACTGTCCACCTCCTCCTCCAGCGAGCCAGACTTGTGTCTCTTACTCCTGAACACAACACACACACACACTTTAACTCCTGCTCACAAGGTGCACTGTGTATGGGCGGGTGTGCGTGTGTGTATGTGTGCGCAGAGCAGGGTTAGGGTGCGTGTGTGTGTGTGTGTACTAAGCAGGGTGTGTGTGTACTAAGCAGGGTGTGTGTGTGTCTATACTGAGCAGGGTGTGTGTGTGTGTGTGTACTAAGCAGGGTGTGTGTGTGTGTGTACTGAGCAGGGTGTGTGTGTGTGTGTGTTTGTGCGTGCGTGTGTTTGTGCGTGTGTGTGCGTGTGCCTGCGTGCGTGTGTGTGTGTGTGTGTACCCGCTGGAGGAAGTGCTGGGCAGGGTTCTCCTCATGCTGACTCCTGATGGGTTGAGGTCGTAGGCCAGGTGACCCTGTAGCTCTCCAAGAGAAAAGTTAGGCCCTGCGCCCGTCACCACCGGAGCTACACACACACACACACACACAGAAACACACACCAGACCTATAATAACAGCTCCACACTACACTGAGAAACCCTCCTGAACATGTTTGCAGAAAGCGGAAATCATACAGCTGACCAATTTCACCCGGCAACACATCACAAGACCCCAGGGTGTTGAATGTGCTCGCGAGAAAGAGAGGGAGCAGGATTAGCGAGTGTGTGTGTGTGTGTGTGTGTGCGTGTGTGTGTGTTCTGAGAAAGTTAGGGGTGTGTGTTCGGGTGTCTGCCTCTCTGTCTACCATAAAGCTTCAGAACACAGGCTCCACACAGACCCATTAGGGTTAGCGCAATCCATTCAGGCGTCCATTAGCGTTAGCGCGGGAGCTAACTACATCCATGACCCCTTCTCTGGTTGCTTCTAACAGCCTCAGCCTGGTCACTGTCTGCTAAATGTGGTCGCAGCTGAGACAGGCAGGTGTTGGACACCAATAACATTCAGCACAATATACTGTTTGTAAAATAACATTTAATGGGCTCATTTAACTGACGCTTTTCATCCAAAGCAACGGCCAAGACGGTGGGCCAGGGGGGGGATCAAACCGGGATCCGCAGTGAAATGCTCTAACCGTTGAGCTCGCCCGTTCAGGACGCGCAGGCTTATGCAGTGCAGAGAGCCTGTCCTCCGCACACAGGCTGCGAGTGGGAAGGACGTGGGGGTGGGTGGGGGTGGAGGAGGAGGGAGCAGAGCTGATTATTCAGTGTGGGTCATAGAGATGATGCATCTAACTGGAGGAGGGGCGGGGCGGGGGGGGGGGGGGGGGGGGGGGGGGGGGGGGGGTCTGGTAAACATGTCTTCTCCTCCTTCATTATGGAGGAGCAAGAAGAGGACAATCCACCTGGAGACACGGAAGGAATCCCCTCCCCCCCCTCCCCCCCTCCCCCCACAGTTTGGTGTGCTTTGTGGATTCTGTTTGATTTGCTGCTCGCCACTTCAGAAGCGAGCTCCTCTAACGGAGACGTTATTGCCGCACTGCATTTAAGTCATGTTGTTGTTGTTGTTGTTCTGTGGAATTCTACCGGCCACTGAGCGTGCCCTCCGTGGACCCTGACCACCTAGATACAGCCCCTCTCGTCCTGGATCTCATGCTGTGCTTTCTATATGGGCTAGGGGTGAGGCACTGTTTGGGTAAAAGCCTAGGCTAAAATGGATAACGTATCCATTTTAAGCAGAGGAGTGTTTCCGGTCTAGGAAGTGGAGGTAGAAGTAGGGCAGTGTGTGTGTGTGTGTGTGTGGGGCAGAGGGGGTCATATCTTTGAGAGCTGTGTGTTTGTGTGTGTGTGTGTGTGTGTAGGGCAGAGAGGGCCCCATCTTTGAGAGCTGTGTGTGTGTGTGTGTAGGGCAGAGAGGGTCCCATCTTTGAGAGCTGTGTGTGTGCGGGGGGGGGGTCTCTGAGGACTCCCCCAACCCCCCAACGCGAGGAGGAGCTTTATACACACTTCAAAGACACAGATTAGATAAACACTCTAATTATGGAGCTGAAAGAGCTTCCAGGAAGCAGACACCGCTTAGAACCCTGACGCTGTCCTCACACACACTCTCATGCTGTGTGTGTGTGTGTGTGTGTGTGTGTGAGTGTGTCTGTATATGTGTGTGTGTGAGTCTGTATATATGTGTGTGTGTGTGAGTCTGTATATATGTGTGTGTGTGTGTCTACCCATACAGAACAGAGACCTGAGGAGGTGTGTGGTCTTACTTCTGGACACTTGAACAGAGAACCTGAGGAGGTGTGTGGTCTTACTTCTGGACACTTGAACCAGCTCCGTCACGTTAAACACCCCCGAAGTCACAAAGCTCTCCTGGAACTCTGGCGTGTCTGCTGGGAAGACGGTTCTGTCACACGCTAGCAAGCAAACGCGCTGCGCACAAATATGGATGCGCTGTTCAGACGCACGCGCGCACGCACGCAATCCCACCTTCACACACGCACTCGCACACAGATTTACCCATGGTAGCAGCTCGACTGTCCTCCTGATCTGAGCCAACAGCTGTCCGGGGACTACTGCTCTGCCTCTGCTTCCCCTGACGAGGGAGAGGGAGGGGACGACAGAGGGAGGGGGAGGAGGAGAGGGAGAGGAGGGAGCAGAGAGGCTAGGGAGACGGGAGGCGGGAGGAGGGAGAGGAGGAGCGGAGGGACGGGACGGGGAGGGAGGGAGCAGGGAGGGAGGGAGAAGAGGGCAAGGAGAGGGGAGAGAGACGGGAGGGAGGAGGGAGGCAGGGAGGAGATCTCTACCACAGTGAGGAGGGAGAGCCGAGGGGAGACGAGGGACGGAGAGGGAAGGGCGACGAGGAGGAGAGGGAGGAAGGGAGGTAGGAAGACGAAGACGAGGGAGGAGAGAGACGGGAGGAGGAGAGAGGGAGGGAGAGGAGAAGAGAGGTGAGGAGGAGAGGGCGAGAAGAGAACAAGGAGGGAGAGGAGAGGAGAGGGACGAGGGGAGAGAGGGAGGGCAGGGAGGGAGGAGAGGCGAGCAGAGAGGGAGGGAGGAGAGAGGGAGAGATTAAGCATCATGTATGAGGGAATCACCACCAAACACCACGCTCCAAAACACCAGCAAGACCAGCACATTTCTAGATGTTCTATTTATACGCTGTATTTATCTGGTATCAGAAGTTGTGGTCTGAGAAACGCGACCGATCAACAAGTCGGCCGCAAACTATTTGTTTGTCACTTTTGGCTCAACGTGTCTCTCCGTAACGAATCAAAGGGAGAAGGTGAAAAATGGGAAATCTCCTCTGGATCCCTGGATCCCTGGCTTCCCTCTATTCCTTCCCACTTCCGACCCCGCGCTGCATGACACAGCCTCCAAACGGGAGGTGCTGTGCGTGGATCTCAGGTTGCCACCCAGACGCAGTTGCTCTGGCTGCTTCTCTCTCTCCCGCTAGAGATCGCTCCGGCAGACATTTCATGTGTCGAGGGCTGCTACCGACGGCCATTTTACATCGTTTCCCCCCCCTCTCTTCTCTCTCTCCCTCTCTCTCTCTCTCTCTCTCTGCCTCCTCTAATTTCTGTCCTCCCCTCTCTTCCTCTCCATCTCCCTTCCTTCTCTCTCCCTCTCCTTATTCCCCTTTCTCCCTCTCTCTCTCCTGCCCCCTCCCTCTTTCGTCCTCCCTCTCTCATTCTCCACCTCCCTTTCTTTCTCCCCGTCTCTCCCTCTCTCCTTATTTCCCTTTCTCCCCGTCTCTCCCTCTCCCTCTCTCCTTCCCTCGCCCAGAGGAGAGCAGAGCCCTGCTGAGGAGTTGCAGCCTGTGCCAACTCACCCCTTCAGATGAGAGAGAAAAAGAAAGAGAGGATTGTCAGTTAAATGCTGTTGGCAAGGGGTGAGACGGGGAGGGGAGGGAGCAGGGGAGGGGAGAGGGAGGAAAGGGGGGGAGGGCACGGGGGCGGGATGAGAGGGGGGATCTGGAAAGGCAGACTTCAGCGTTGTAGACCCGACAGACAGACAGACGCGGAGAGGCGAAAGTTAGGAAACTGAGAATAAACGCAAGAAGGGGTTCATGGTCACGACAGGACTGTCTTGAAGTCTGCTCGCGTTGACTTTAACGTTACATGTCATTCGTTTAGCAGACCCTTTCATCCTAAGTGACACGACGGTAGTGTGTCTCACTGATGAACTAGGCTAGCTGGCTGCTAACGAACCTGTTTGCCTGAACTTAACCAGAGACATCTGCCGAAGAAGAGTTAAACTAATCTGAGCCCTAGCCGGTTTGTGTGTGTGTGTGCATGTGTGGGAGAGAGAGAGTTTGAAAGAGAGTGCGTGTAGGTGTTTGAGAGACAGTGTGTGTGGGGGGTGATCCGAAAGAGAGATGGAGGGCATGTATGTGTTTGTGTTTGAGTTAGAGGGTGTGTGCATCTGCAGCTAGTTACCACCCATAGTTGATGTCTGCTAGCTAACATTATGTGAGACCTAACTGGAAATGTGAGTAAAGTATTATAAAAGTCCTCAACCCACAATATAAAAACCAGATGTGAACGCAGTGTTCTGTTCAAGTTATTTTTGGATGAATTTCATGGACATATATATATTCCTTTTTAAACATTTTAAAACATTCTCCATTTCTGCCGGTCAGGGTATCCAGGGATCTCTGGGACGAAGGGAGAGGAGGCGAGGAGAGTGGAGACAAGACGAGGAGGCGAGGAGAGGAGCGGAGCGGAGGAGACGAGACGAGGAGGTAGAGAGGTGGAGGTGGAGGTCACGCACAGCACTACAAGTCTACGATGACCTTTGACAACATCTTTTGGTGTTTAACGAGCCAGCCCCCACCCAACCCCGCCCCGCCCCGGCCCAAACCTCAGCCCCAGTGGCACAGACCAGCCTCAGCCTCTATCCTGGCCCCAGCCTCGAGGCGAAATCATCTGCCTGCATTAAGCCACGACGAAGAAAGAGAGCACAGGAGCAAACCAAAAAAAAAAGGACTGGAGGCAAGATAAAAGAGAAACCGCCGATACGCTTGTCCTAGAATGACCCGTCCTCGGTACATTACAGGCTGTTCCGCTCCCGCCTCTCCCTCGGTCTCCTTCTCCTCCGTCTCCCTCGCCTGCCCTCCCCCCCTTCCTCCTCTCTCCCTCGCTCTCCGGCGCTTTACCGGTGGCCCTCGGCAACGATGCCGCAACGTGGTGAATATAAACGGCTGCCTCGGCCCCCGCTAGGGTCCGAATTAGGAAAGCCGAGATGGCTAAGCTAACAGCCAACACCCTGCTTGTCTCTCCCGTCCTCTCTCTCTCTCTCTCTCCCTCTCTCTCTCTCTCTCTCTCTCCCTCTCTCTCCTTCTCTCTCTCCCTCTCTCTTCCTCTCCCATCCTCTCTCTCTCTCTCTCTCCCTCTCTCTCTCCCTCTCTCTCTCCCTCCCTTTCCCTCTCTCTTCCTCCGGCTCTCCTTTCCTCCCTCGTCATGCTGCCCGCCCATCTCTCTCCCTCGTCCTCTAGTTAGTCCTGTCACCCCCAAAGTCATTATCATAAGCAAATAAACCAGGGTCATCGTCATCATTTGTTTTCACATCGTTTCAAAGGCTGGCAGTTCAGTCTCCATAAATGTGCGAATGCATTGCCAATAGATACGCTTGAATTAATAAGCGGCAAATGATCGAATAAACGAATTACATGAATTTGATTACATAATAAGAAGCTCTGTGTTTCTATGATACTAATGCAAATACAGATACTGTGGCTTTGCGGATAATGCCCCGAGTCGAACCCTGGATTAGTCCCTAATTTATCTCGTGGTTAGGATTAGACTAGTCCTGGCCTGAACCTTGGGTTAGTCCAGAAGTTAACTCTGGGTTAGGGTAAATCCAGATCTTTTAGGGTTAGGATTAGATCAGGACCCTGGGGTAACCCCACTCCAAATCCGACCCGAGGTCCATTTACAGTATCCGAGTCAAGATGTACTCTCTCCTGGCCGTGTGGAACTAGGTCCTCGGTTCCCATGATGCACTGCAGCTCAGAGGGAGCCGAAAGGCTAAGAATAGTCTGGAAGCCTTGAACAATAGGACCAGCACACTCAGCCACTAGGAAACCCAATCCAGACATAGATCCACCACTACCTTACGCCCCACTGGTTCTGAGCGAGAGACACAGAGGAGGAGGCGGAGGGAGAGAGAGAGAGAGAAGGAAACTGTGCGTTCAAACTGTGTTTAAACTATGCCTCCCAAAAACAGCTGGTGCCATCTTTCTCTCTCACCCCCCCCACCACCACGCTATCTCTGAATATAACTGTGTGTGTGTGTGTGTGTGTGTGTGTGTGTGTGTGTGTGTGTGTGTGTGTGTGTGTGTGTGTGTGTGTGTGTGTGTGTGTGTGCGTCTGTGCGCGTGCGTGCGTGTGTGTGTGAGAGAGAGTGTGAATGAAGCCATCCAGCAGCTGGAGGGAGTGTGGTGACAGTAGACAGCTGTCTGGCACTGACAAAACAGCCAGATGTACCAACCTGTAGAGAGGCAATACACACTCTACCCTGACCTAAAACATACTCATGTCTAATATTAAGTATTCCTGTACTATCTACTGCATGTACTCTATACAGCTCTGGAGAAACACTGTGAAACCAGTGCATTTTTTTCTTTCATTTAAAAAAAAAGTTTAGAAGGACCTTTTGGACTTGAGGAACAGAACGGTAAAATAAATGTAAGCTGCCATTGCTAATTTGACCCTTCGATTGTACATCTCAACTTTTTTTTTTCATGAAATATAAAGCTGCAGTGATCACAAAGCACAAAGTCATACCGATGTACCACTGCCATATGGACCTACTGCAGCCATACGGACCTGCCACAGTCATACGGACCTACAGCAGCCCTACAGACCTACCCCAGCCATACAGGTCTACTGCACAGCCACATCCTACAGAGACATATATAGACCCTCTCCTCTCATGATATCAAACCACAGACAATGGTTGTAGAGTGTAACTCTAGCTGTTTGTACTATCAAAGCGTTTCAAAACCATCTCGGCACCACACTGCCCCCAGTGGGGGGCCAGCGTTACTGCTGAACTTGACCTGAGATGACCCCTCCTCCCTACTCCTCCCCGCTCCTCCCCCTGCCTTCCCCCTCCTCCTCCTCCTCCTCCTCCCCCTCCCCCCACCCCCAGGAGTTTCCACTGCTAGAGCAGGCAGGCACATTCCTTTGAGGCTGTGTTGACTGAGCTTGTGTGTGTGTGTGTGTGCGTGTGTGTGCGTTCGCGCACTGGTGGGTGTGTACCCACATGCGTGCGCGCACGTATTGTGTGGGTGCATACGTGTGTGTGTGTGTGTGTGTGTGTGTGTGTGCGTTTACGAATCCACCTCTGCAGCCACGAGTCGACTAGCTCACTGCTCAGAGAGATGAATCAGACGTCCGACACGCACGACACCTTTCGATAACATAATACAGTATCAATCGTGAAGATTGTCCTCCCTCTCTTGCCCTCCCTTGTCTGACAGTAACCTAGACGACAACGTGAGTAGCAGCGTAACTATTCCCGCTTCCAAGATCCCCGCCTGTGTTTGGTCAATCTCAATCGCTCAACAAATGGTTTCACGCTCCCGAGACCCGCGATGGCAAACGAGAGGTCGTGTCCAAAAGATATATATCAACAGACAGCCGTTGTGTGCCATATATACATATGCTTCGCACCAGATCCAAACCTGTTTAAGACCTGTTTCCATGCTGGCTCATACAAGCCTGGTGGGATTCCTCGACAAGACCAGGCAACGACGAGCTGGGACAGCTGCCAACTCACGACGACATGTGATATCAATGATTATTTGTCAGAAATGAGAGAGATGAAAGCACCCCGTCCGGGTGACAGACGCAGACCCAGGCCAGAGAGGTCCAGCTGAGCTAGGACGTTACGGAACAGATGAAAGGGGGCTCTGTACCTTTAAGGACTAAAGCTGACTCGTTGCATTCCCCCTCCCTCCCTCCCTCCCTTCCTTCCTCCCGCCCGCCCTCCCTCCATCTTTCCCTGTCTCTAACCTCTGTCCTCCCTCCTCATTCAGAGTGTGTCTGATAGAGAGCGAAGTAGAGAGAGGGAAAGAGAGACGGACAGAGAGAGAGAGGGGGGAGGGAGAGCGAGGAGAGAGAGAGAGAAGTCCCAGCTTCTTATCAGACTGACTGTGAGGTGAGCTGACCTAGACCCAAAGTGCCCTGGGAGGGAGGAGGAAGGAAGGGGGGGAGGAAGGGGGGGGATCGGGGACGGGAGGCAAATGGGGAGAGGTTGGAGCGGAGGACAGTATCTCTACCTGTTTGCTTGACTCCCCCTGGCCCTAGTCTCTACTCTCTCCTCTCTCCTTTTCAGCTGAGTCAGTCTGAGCTACGTCAAACAAACTATGTACAGAGAGTGTGTGTGGGTGTGTGGGTGTGTGTGTGTGTGTATTTGTGTGAAGTCTGTGCGGTTGCGCACGCGTAGGCCCTCACCTCGCTCCTGTACGAAGTAAGCCAGGTACAGGTCCAGCTCTTTGACCGACACGCTGATGTGGTGGGGCTGTACACAGAGGATGGGGTTGGAGCAATGGCCGCCCTTAATCAGCCTCTCCCCATCCGTGCTCTCCAGCGGGATCCCTTTGAAAAGGATGACCATCACCAGGTCCAGCCGCCATACCTTGTCGGCCTGGCGGAGGCAGTCTATCCGCCTCATCTTGCCCTTCTGGTCGGGGTTGGACAGCACGCAGCAGGCGGACTTCTTCCCCGTGATGGACAGGACAAAGTCCTCTCGGCACTCGGGCCGGATGTCCTTGCGGAGCTTGGCAAGGAGGCGCGACGCCCACTTCTGCTTGATCTCGGGCTTCTCGCCCAGGAGCTCGTCCTTCACGGCGCGCTCCTCCTCCTTGGTCATCCGCTTCTCGTGCTTCTTGAAGTACTTGCGCTTGCGGGCCTGCAGGTTGAACCAGGTGTAGGCGAAGGCACGCACGTGAGGCAGGAGGGCCTCGATGAAGGGGTGGAACTCATCCTGGAGGGAGGGAGGGAGAGAACAGAAGGATGAGGAGAGAGAGGGGAAGGTGGAGAAGGGAAACGTTGAGTCAATGGTTCAGGCAGAAGAACAACATTGGAAAAATTGCGACTGAAAATCAGCATTAGCAGGTATATCGTAACGTTCCAGTGTAGCTCGACCAGTGAAGGGCTAGCATCTGCGTGGGTGTGTACAGTATTCAGGACACAGCCACTAGGACACACTGACACCCAGCAGAGATTACTTGAATCTGCAACCCAGACTAACACTCTTTCTGTCCTTAATCGAATCATTCTGTTATTACTCAGTCCAGCCACAAGATTTTTTTTTCTTCTTCATATATTTCTCCTCGTTGCTAGGAGACCATTTTTATTATGTTTTTAACAGAGGATGTCTTTCCAACTTTTTTTTTTTTTTTTTTCGAGGACTGTGGTTGGTTAGAGGGGTGTGGTTGGGTACTGACATGTGCCCACCCATTTGGGAGAAAACTGCAGTGTGATTTGCTACGCAAGTCAGCTGTCAACTGATTTGAATACCTGGGCCTTTCAGATCAACATAAAGGCGCAATGCTGTAGTTTAGCCACCGTCAGAAAAAAAACCCTCCACTTTGAATAGAGTTTAAAAGAGATGTGACTTTGGGCGTGGAAACTAGGTGTGTGTGTGGGAGACTCAAGGGTAGATGCTTGGGTGGGAGTGTGTGTGGGTGTGGGTGTGTGTGTGTGTGTGTGTGTTTGTGTTTGTTAAGTGGGTCAAAGGTGAGGTAATGGTGACTTGCATTGGTGAGTTATCCGGTCTATTCTGCTGAGTCAGACTGGTAGGAGGGGGGGGAGGGGGGAGGGGGGGGAGGCTGAATTCTGACAATAGAGGAGGAGCAGGGAATGGAAGGGGAGAGAGAGAGAAGCGAGGGAGGAGGGAGGGAGAGAGAGATGAGGGGTGAGAAGGAAGGAGAAGGGGAGGAGAAGGAAAGAGGAGGGAGTTTGAGGAGGGGAGGGAAGGGAGAGAAAGGAAGGGGAGAGGAGGCACTGCTGACCCAGAAGTGCTGTGTATAGCCTGATACCAATGACTCACTAATGTCATTCCCATGCTGATGTTATGGACCTTCTGGCCTGACCACAGTGCCTGATATCCTATCCTAATCTCTCCCAATCTAGCGGCAACAGGCAGACATACAGATGGCAGCAGATTAGGCCATGGAGCCAGATTAGACAATGCAAGGCTCTTTTAAAAGAACTCTGGAGATCGTTCTCCGAACTGACAGGCTACGTCCCGCATCGTTCTGTATATGGAACGGACCAAACTTCGGAATCGAACGGGGAGGGGGAACAGAAAGCTACGTCGACAGTATTATTCAATTATACCGAGGTATCCCTTTTAGCGTCAACCGTCGCCAATCTTTTTCTAATTTAGCGAGCGAAAGGAACTACAGAGAACCACAAGTTAGTTACACTGATGACCACAGGGAACCGCCAGCTGCTGTCATAGCGTCATTTATAATGGATATTCAGCATGCTGCTAAACAAGCCTAAACTATGTGGTCCAGTAGACAACAGCTATTTAAAAGCTGCTTGTGTAATAAGCTCGAGAGAGTCGGGTCGCCGGGACGCAGGAGAGAGTGGAACCAGAACAGCCGAGCGGGCCACCACTGCTGTCGGCAGAATCGGGCCAAAACCAAACCCCTTAAATGGGCGCCCACTGTAAACTGAGCTTTTGGTCGCAAACCCCTCCCCCCCCCCTCC
>BROE01000026.1:7704632-7755242 GCA_036571765.1 Plecoglossus altivelis
CACCCTCCCCCCCACAACCAAGACAACATCCCCTTCTGTCTTTCTGATGACAGCTGCTGGATTTCGTGTTCCAAGGGCCCACCTATCTCATCCGGAGAGCATCTTTTCCGACCATGCCCACCGCAGCTCGACCCTTTGTGACTCGTCCGCCGCGGTTCCCATGACAACCGCCGCCAGACTAGGTCAAGACCTCGCGTTGCCTCTCATCTGCGTTCGAAAACGTGACTTCTTTTTTTTTTTTTTTTTTTTTTNGGTCAAGCAATATAGAAAGGAATTCTCTCCAAATAGTCTACTTACTCATCCTTTAAAACCAGGAAGTCGTCCGTTTGAAATTAGTTTAACCCTTGTCAAACCCATTTAAAATCCAAAAAGGCTACGAGACAGGGCCTAGCTGTGCTCAAACTGTATACCAAAGCAGTCTGGTACTCAAGTGAAACCATAATAAACACAGAGAATCACTTTGTGCTTCTGCCAATCCTCCATTTTCTCTCCGGCTTCTCGTTCACGTTTTTTTACAATGATATCATAACCAACGGCCAGGAACAATTAGGAAGGAGGTTTGATGGTCCCAAAAGTTCTGTCAGCCTGATGCAAAACATGACAGTCTGTGCATTATGCACAGCGCGCTGGTGAGTGGTCTGCCTGGTACCGCGCCACAGCAGACCCGAGCGGTGTCGGGTTTCATCTTCACAACCCAAGCAGTCTCCAGTCTTCAATCTCGCAATATTCCTCTGATGCCCAACAAGGGGGGCAAACAGCCCTGCTTCTTGCTCCTTCTCCTTTCTCTCCCCTCCGCCTCTTTCTCTCCTTATCCCCCCCTTCTCCCTCCCTCTCCCTCCCTCTCTCTCTCCCTCCCTCTCTCCCTCTCTCTTTCTCTCTCTCTTTCTCTCTCTCTCTCTCTCTCTTTCTCTGCCGCCTCCTTTCCTCTTCTTTGTGCTCTCGTTTCTGCGCTGGCAATGTCTGACGAGCCCATTTGAAAGAGAGGGGAGGAAAGTGGAGAAAGGAGGAGAAAGAAAGATGGAGAAAGAGTCCAGGAAATGAGAGAGAGTGACAGTGAGAGTGAGAGTGAGAGAGAGGGGGAGGGAGAGGGAGAGAGAGAGAGAAAGGGGGGGAAGAGAGGGGGGGAGAGAGGAGGGAGATGGTGAAGGAGGGAGAAAAAGACCAGGAAATGAGAGAAAAAGAGAGGGGGGGGAGAGAGGGAGAGGGAGAGGGAGAGATGGAGATCATGAAGGAGGGAGAAAGCCATATAAAGAGACCAGGAAGTGAGAAAGGGGCATACCCAGATCTAATGAAATCTAAGGTTTAAACCCTTTCAAACAGGATGACTAATTCATCAGTTATAGAAAGGAGTAAACGAGGGCTTTTGAATTATTCAAAGTCAGAGCTGATATCCAGGACTGGTTGACTTGACACACGTCTCCCAGTTAGCATAGAAAGCATCTGGCCCAATTTAAGGGGTCCTGTCAGTCGCATGTTCCCAGATACTAAGGAGGCTAATGCACCAATCCAGTGTACAAGGGAACTTGACCCAGTATATGATCTGCAGCTGGAGAGAGGCAGGGATTACAATATCATTTCCAGAATTAGAGAGAAGGGACACGGCTATTGTCTGGAGCAACACAGAGAAGGATCAAAACAGCCTCTGGTGCAGGGCTGAGGTGGGTGTGCGTGTTATGTGTGCCTGTCTGTGTCTGTCTGCGTGTGAGAGTGCGTCTGTGCCTACATAATCTCACAGCCCAGCTACTGGATGTTGGTCAACGGTCCTATAAAAGCAGGCCTACATTTCAATCCGCACTTTCACTCTGCGGAGCCATTGATTCGTCGAAATATGTCTGTCCCTCTCCAGCAACACCCCCATCATCCCCTTGCTCTCTCTCTCCCCCTCTCTGTGGCCCATCTCCCCCCCTTCCCCTCTTCCCTCCTATTCCAGGCATCGGCTCTCCGCTCGAGATCAACAGATGGAGAGGCTGTTCTACTTACAACTTCCTGTCATGAATACGAGAATCAGACCATCCGCTCCAGAGAGGCCTCAATCAAAACAACTTCATTAGCATGTTGACCAGGTCCGACTGGTGATTGGCGCTCAGGGAAGCACAGCGGCCCCTATCTAACTTTTGATTGGCGCGCAGAGAGCACCGCCGTCCCTATCCAAGTACTGATTGGTGCAGAGGGAGAGAATTTGGCGTTGGCCCACTCAAGACATGAACAGGAAAGTAGGGCAGAGTAATCAACCTCACAGAGTCACAAACACACACACACACAAGTACACACACAAGTACACACACACACACACACACAAGTACACACACACACACAAGTACACACACAACACACACACACACACACAAGTACACACACACACACAAGTACACACACACACAAGTACACACACACACACACACAGTACACACACCACAAGCAACACACACGTACACACACACACACACACACAAGTACACAACACACACACACACACACACAAGTACACACACACACAAGTACACACACACACACAAGTACACACACACACATATGTACACACACGGCTGAGAAAGAGTTTTGTTGTGCCAGCAGGCAGCTCAACAAACACAGCAGAGCCAGCTCTGGCCTAGCAGAACCTCCAAATCCCCAATCCTGCTCTGGTCCCGATGCCCACACTCTCAGGCCAGAGGTCAAAGGTCAGAAGTTGCATTCCAAGGTCCAGGGCCAGGCCACCTGTGGAACAGGGGCGATTGTCACTCTTTTCCACCGCGGCATTTTGGAGGGTTGTTCACGGCCAGGAAAACTGGTTTGAGAGCGACACGAACTCGGAGCTGGTCTAGAACTGTTCCGTTTGCATCAGGGGCTGGGGGGAGGGATTAACCAAGTCCTGTGACCCATTTGTGACCGCCAAAACCGAACTTCAGCAAAGAATTTACACGGCCTATGCTTCTACTTTTGTCTTCAGCGACGGAATGGACTTCAAAATCGAAGAAGCGGGCCGTGCAAACAAACAGCATCCTTGCTCTGTGGTCTCGCAGCGCTATTCAAAATAAACTCGAGAACCGGGGCTGTATTTTCAACAAACCCAGGTTAAAACACTGAACAAATAACAACAAACTGAAGATGCAGCTCGTGTTGCTGGGAAAGCAGAGACCTTTTCAAGCCATTCCAGCGATATGATGACGTGACTCTCGCGCCGGTATGAGAATCCAACCGGTTCGGAGAAAGGTTTTTTGCAAGTTGGAAAAACCGCAAACTGCCACTAGCAAACAGCACTAACCGGAACCGGAAACTAGGTTGCCATCGTTGGAATGAGGTCTGATAAGGCTTAAGGAGCAGGAGAGACAGAAGAACTAAACTAGGACTTGGGGCAGGCAGCTGTATGTGTGTGGGGTTCGCTTGCATGCATTCAAGTGCGGGGTCATGCGTGTTTACGCCTGCGTGTGAATGCCGCTACGTGATGTGTTGGCGTGTGTGTGTGTTCATTGTGCGAGTGCGTTTGGCGGGTTGTGATGCGGGGTGATTGAGCGGAAGGGTTGATGGGCAGTCTGTGTTTAGGCCTGGGATGTCCCAGAGGGAAATAATGACAGTTCTAACAGAATAAATCAATAAGAAATGGAGGCAGCACGTCACAGCTCTGGCCCAGAAGGGACTGAACATACCTAAACCAATACTATGATTGGCAGAGCACATCTAACCCAGCACTCTGATTGGAGGAGCAGTTAACGCAAATCTCTGATTGGGGGGGGAGCAGATGACCTCACACTGCTCGGAGGATGATTCTACATGGTAAGTGTTTGAGCGTGAATACATCATTTCCTGTGCAAAAAAAAAACCTCACAAAGACATTCTGAAGTATTTAGTATTCACTTCTCATCCTTATGACTCATGTCTATTCCCTCAGGAGGAGTGATATGGGATGGAATTCTTTCCCACAATGCATTATAACGACTGCATGAGAAAAGTGGACATTACGCTCAAAACATGGCAGAAATCGGACGAAATCGGCCAAAGGTTTGCAATTCTGCACCGCCTGTTCCACAGCATCTGCACCGCCTGTTCCAGTGCGATGCAGTGACAGGTGTCAGCCGTGCTTTAGGCCAGGTCAGGGACCTGTGGATGTTTACAGAACGGCCATGCCTTTCCTACAGAGGGATCACTTGCACTGCAAAATGTGGCTGGACAAACACTAGCGTGGGTTTATCTGTACATCAGGGCCTGAGATTGCAAGGCCTGGCCTAGAGATGGTCAGAATCGTACGTATATATCAGATATATCATATATATATATATGTATATATGATATGTATATATATACACACCCATATATACATATATATGTAATCTCCCTGAGCAAATATGACATACAAAATGACAGATTTACCTGAGGTTTGTGTGACAGGTGTTATGGCACTGGTTGGCAATAGTCTTGGCCATACTGGGATTTGAAGCAGCCCTCCAACTCACTAACGGTAAGACTACCTCTCTCACCAGCGCAGTTTGAACCGGTGTACTGTGTTTGTACCGAGGCGTGAGTTTACCCAATTCAGCTTGTTACACTAACCTGGTCTACATATTCCGACTTGAGCTCAAATAGTCTGTGTCTATACCAGTGCTGCGATCCGACTGCATGTTTACCTAAGGTAAGTTAGTCTACGTTCTGATCTGACACTCTGGTCAGTTTCATTTCCTTTGAATCTTGCCCACGTGACGACCACCTCTACAAACACCATCAACAGACGAAAAGTGAACTACTCCACGGTTTTACACTGAGGAGCAAGTTTAACCAATTCAACTTGGTCTTGGCATTTATCTGGGGTGGATTAGTCTACATATTGACATGGAATCGCTAGGATTGTCTACATCTTACACCTGAGAGTCTCTCTATTCTTACCTGGAAGTCTAGAACTTTACCGACCAAGGAAAATCTAAAGATTTAACTAAGACAAAATAAACGATATATTTAACCGACTCAAGCCACGGCCGCATGTACCAGTCCTTTGATATCCAATACATTTACATGTTACAGAAATCTTCCAACACAGACATCTTTTAAACAGCATATCCCACTAAACAGTACAACTACTCGTATATTGTAGATAATAAATAAGCCGATCTGCTTCCAGATAAAGTGTTGTTTTTTTTCTCAAGTGAAAAGACACTTGGCACAGGTGAAGCTGAAACGCCGAGCGTCCGAAGGCGGGAGAGGTGCTCTCATCCCGCCCTTCTCTCAACTGAAATATAGTTCAGAGTTCCGGCGTAGAGACGTTCAATCAGCGCATACACACATCGCGTTTATAAAACTCCAGGATAACCTTGGAGAAAGTAATCATTTACCTGGGAGAGACAGAGAGGCGAATACATCATAGCAAAAAAAGGGAATGTAGGAAGTTTAGTCCAGTGCCGAAGGATAGGCAAGTTCAAGTTATTCTTTAACACTTCCCTGGCATCGCCAGAAACGTTCCAGCGCGTCGGTCGACTTGTGCCTGGACATCCGCTTTGTCAACGTCCAGAAAATAACGACACGTACGAAGTTCAACGTTAAAAAAGCGCGTGAAGTGATCAGAAGTTCAAATCAAAAGCCGAAACACCGTGGTGGAAACGCTCGGGCAATCTGCTCCATTTAGGAAATGTGTGTGTGAGTGTGTGTGTGTCGGGGGGGGGGGGGGGGGGGGGTCAAATAATGAAAAAATGTAAAGAGGGAGTTGAAATGACGTTATGGGAATAGCCCATCCCAGAGAATTTAAAGAAGAAGAATTGATTCATTGCGTCCATTTCTGTCCCAATCCTGCCGTTGAAAAAGCGAGAGGTGGGATAGATGAGCCGGGAGCGAATGCCTCCGCAACTGCTTTGGCAGACAATAAATTCCTTGCAATGTAGGCTACGCGATCCCCTACGGTCGGTAGCAGAGCCTATACCCGCACCCGGGTTAGTGCTGTCCGCTCGGTCAGACTTGCCCGCTGATAAACTGCTGGTGCAACAACTTCAGTCTGTTTTGTGTCATCCAGGTATCTCTCTGTGTCAATAGAAAACCCTGCATTAGAACGACGGAAAACGGTCTGCGCAGTAGCTCTTAACCCCCGCATCGACTTCTATCAATCCTTAAAATGTACGGTCCGATTCCAAAATATACAACAGCTTAGGGATCATATTGAAGGTCATTTTTGAGCGGAATTGCGTTGAATAAGATGTTTTTTCTCACTCGGTGGTAGGGTCTTTTGGGGTCAGCCTGCGACAGTACGCGTCAAATAAAGTTTTGCGTACACAGGTTCTCCTTAACACTAACATTTTCCAATGTCTCAGTTTGGGACAGACGAGTGTTATCTAGACTTGGCTACGCACAGCTGCAGATGGGAATATAGGCTAATGATAGCCTCTCTCACACACAGACAAACACACACACACACACACATACACATACTCTCTCGTTTAGACATAAGACAACATAACACAGTTTCACGAACAAGTGAAAGACAGTTCATCTGAATTAACTGTGCGCCTATTTCCATGTCTATAAGCCATTTCAATAAGGTATCTTCGATAGCCTAAGCCACCATATACGGTCATTTTAGCCAGCAATGCTATGCTAAGGAAAATTTGGGGGTGATTTGTCAGGGATCCATTTGAGTAATTATCTTTGTGCCCTAACACGTTACCTGGAAGTTAATTTATTACTTGTTTATATGCAAGTTTATTCAGAAATACTGTCTTTGTATGATAAAATATGATCCTAAGGATCATGACCATAATAAAAGTGGAACGGCTACACTTTACAATATTAGGCCCAAAATATAATGTTTAAGGAGAGAGACCGCTGTCAGTTAACAGACAATACTGCTTTCCTTCTGACGTAACCTAACAGCGTATTTACAGTTGAAAGCACTCTCAGCCCACTTCACTGAGAATAGTAAAGTGCGTGCAGTAACGGCTCGCTGAATAGGACTGTGCCCGGGATGGGAGCGCCTCTGTCGGGCTGAGGTTCAAATTCAAGCCGGCGCGCCTGCTGCGGCCATTTTCTGCTGAGTTAACTCTAAACCGAGCACCGTGTCTGTTGGCTCTGAACTTCAACTTGGCCTTCGACGTCCCGTCACAAATAGACTACTTCTGATCTGCGTCGGCCTGGTGAGCCCCGCTCAAAACTAAAAACTTTCACTGCCGGAGAAGCGCCGAAACCCTCATTAAACCATTATTAAGCGCAGTGGCAAACATAAGTGCATTTCAACATCGAACCTTGCTTGGCGACAACAAGAAGTGAGACTTGAAGCGAAAACAAGGAAAAGAGCTGAGATCGAAATGCAGCGCGATGCTCTGCCTATGCATTCAATTTGACGAAGTGCATAACATTCTTGCATTCTGTCTGTTTCTGCATCGGATTATAGTCTGTAACGATGAAATTGACAATGTTAACGTACCATTTCGAAGCGTTTCTGCCAACCCCCCCCCCAGAGGAAGTTATATTTTATGCAGTTCAACGCTGGGCCATCTCGTGTTTATATTATACTTCCATATCCATATCTCAGCGTAGCCCGGGTAATCCGAGGTCCTCTAAACGCAGAATACGGAGTGCGGAGATCCTGTAAACGTCCCACGCCAAGTCTGCTGTGCAGAATCGCCGCTGCTAAGGTACAGCAGGATAGAACCGAGATCTAGCCGTAATGACCAAGCCAGGACAAATTTGTACACCGATTTATGGTGTTCTGTCGAGGCGACGTTGTATTTCTTTAAATTGTTATCGACTGGTCGTTCCTGACTGTTGCTTTGCAGCATTGTAAACTAGACGTGCTTGGTAGTACACGCAACAGTGCTGTAGGCTACATGAATGTACTAGATTGCTCTAATACCATTGCCCTATAATCGGGACTCTAAGCAGAAAGGCTACATGAAGCAGAGGTGCGTGCGTGTCTGTGCGGGGGGATGGCATCTGCCAAACGCTACAGCAGGGCTAAAAGGCAACTGTCCTGTATGTTTTTAAAAAATTGCTCACCATCATTTGGAAACAGGGGCCATTGAGACCATGGTCTGGGTTCCATTTGGGTTCAGAGAGAAGAAGGGCAAAAAAAACACAAAAAAAAACTGTTCAAACGTGTAATGTACACACAAATAGTTTCCGGAACATTCAACATCTAACCCTGTCCTTAACCCAACTCTGAAGGCTGTACCCCAAACAACAGGAGTTCTTCCTCAAAGACACAATAACTACTTCATAAACTGGCTATTATTAGCCGCACAACATTTCTGTCATTAAATACCAAAGAAATTTCAGATGAAACGAGTAACGAAAGAAAACTCTAGTTAGCTTTGTGCGAGGAGCCCCACAGTCATACAACGAACGTCAAATACTGATCATTTATTCTTTTTTTAACTGACATTATTCATAAAACGTTGTCCTGCAAAGTACTTAATGACTCCCGTGACTTGCGTCAAAACGTATAGGTCTACACGCAGTGCTATACGCCTCAGATGTATTTACAAGGCAACCCAAGTGAACTGGAGGTCAATCTCGAATTCAACTTGAGCAATGTCAAAACGCTCCATTTTTCAAACCACCCCAACTTCGACGCATGTATCACTTTTACACATTTTCCAACTTGCAGAGTCTTGGCAGGAGAATGGCAAGGCTCTCTCCTCTTTCACAACGAGCCAGAGGAGAGTGGAAAAGGGACGCGCAGAAAAAAAAGAGAGGCTGGAAATTTTCTCTAAATTAGACCAATACTTTCCAAGACGCACCAAGCCAAAATCACTCCCCCGACCCCGTGTAAAAAGCCAGTTTTTACGGCCTTAACTTGGTGTGCTTACTAAAAGCAAACAGGCTGGAATTGGCCTGTTTTCTACTATTTGTGGCTTATTCCTGCCCTCAATAAGAGATCCAAATCGTGGTTCTAACACAAGGGGCTTTTAGAAAAGTCCAACTTTGGTCGCCTGTGTTTTATCTGTGTGTTATCTGTGTGCAATACACAGTACATGTGTATGTATACATCTGGGTGTATATAAATGTGCGCGTGTGTGTGTGATGTCTGTCATATATGTTTGGGTCATGTGTGGGCTATGTGTGTGTGTGCTTTATGTGTGTGTTACGTGTCCTAAACTGCATGTGCGTCTAGTATGCGGTGTATGTATGTTTGGCTTTTACATCGCTTTAGATAAAAGCGTTCAGACGAGTGAAGAAAAAAGGTTTAAAGGAAAGCGTCACGCGTGCTGAGGTGAGCGACGCACCAATCAGGGTGTCAAAAGACAGACACGCCTCCAGGTGAAGACGGGATTAGTGCTGCTCTTTCTCCTCCTAGCATGGCTGGGCTTCCTGTACTGGAAAGCATGCTAAGCTAGCCCTAACCCTCTTCCCCTCAACACCCCTGGATGTCTGTTCGAAGAGCACATGCTTTTACCCTCTCTTCCTCTCTTCGTAGTCTGCAACTGGCCCTATCCTAAGGACCAAAAGGGCCCCACCTTCAACCTTGAAATAAAGCAGATTAATAAAACATACAGAATTCCCTGTGCCCTTTTGGGTACTGAAATGTGCAGCCATGCTGCATAGGAATCAGAAAGATTATAGTTTTGTCTGAGTTCAATCAAGCACATACAATCCAAATGTCTCATTGTGGGTGTGCATGTGTGTGCATTTAACATAGTTTTGGGTCATTCTGACCCCCGAAGAGAGCACGAGGGTTAAGCTTGCTGAAGGTGTTTGCAAACACCTTTCTCAATGAGACACCACTGCACACTAATGCACTCTTTTATTCAGTATATGTTGATGTTTGCTGTTAATTAGGGTTTATATGTTTAGGTTAGTTAGTTTGTGTTTGGTTTGATGAGTTTCATGTGTGTATTTATTTGTTTTAGTGCCAGACACCCAACGCTGGGACCACCTGGCATCGTTTTTTAGCAAAGGGATGTTTGGCGCCACCTACTGGTGGCAGCAAGTTACGACCACGTCATCGGTAAACAAACGAGTTGACGTGGAGCCACTTCCTGGCCGCTTCCTTCTCATACGCACGTTTCTCGAGGAGTGCTTTTAAAAAGCGCAAAGGTGTACAGTAGCAGGTAAGCGCGACTCCAGCCTTGGTGTTCGTAACAAAAGGACAGTCTTGGTGCAGAATGAGCGCCAACGTGCTTAGTCAGCCCCTTTGAATCCACCCGTTTCAATGTATGGAGTATATGGCTCAATTTATCATGGTCCAGGCCCGCGGGGGGGGTACTAGGGTAGTTAGAATATGATTAGTTTGCAGTAACCCAGCAGTGATTATACAGTAATAAGCTGATGCATGGATGAAACTGATTTAAGGTCCTGAAGGGAAACTGATACTGGCACGTTAGCAGAATATACCCCTCTGGAGTTGAACTCTGAATCTAACCTGACTTCAACATGTTCTCACTCAAGAGATCTCCAGCCTGGCGGCGATCAGACCGTAGACCCGCTGATGGCCAAGGAAGTCATGACGTTTCCCCTTAACATACACGGTGACGTATCCCATAAATCAATTGCGGTTACAGTGGCCTAATGTCTGTGTTGCGCCTGCACGATGAGTTATAGCTTCGTTTTTTTTTACAGTTAGAGTAGAGGAAGAAAGTGAGTATCAGGGGACAAATCCAAGTAGTAATATCTTCTCCTTCTTAACTCTTGTTGAATATACTTGAAATCAAATAAAAGTTGATTTTTCAAATGCTTAGCAGAAGCCTATAGGATCAGGTGTTTACTTTTGCTGCTCATTCAAGAGTGCAATACAATTGCTAAAGATGTATTTTCGATCAACTAGAGAGAAGTCCAGGGAAAAATTTTAAATTGTAAAGGAATACTGACCTGCACGCAAGTTTAGTAAAGCTCCATGCTGCTCTCTAGCGGTCGTAAAGAAGAACTGCAGTTTTCCACAAACGTGTCAACGCATGGGTGAACATAAGTGCGTTTCTAATGACAAACCCAGGTGAAATCCCTTAAGCAAGATAGATGACACCATACGTTCTTCAGACCTCTTATATAATCACTGCACAAGATTTGGAGATGGATTAGTTGCCCTGTGAAGATTTGCCCATCTTGGCTACAAACTTTCCCCTAAATGATGGACACGCACAAATTAAATCTTAATCACTCTTAAGTGCACCCTTTCCTCAGCGGAGAATTACACAAACTCTAGATTATGTCTAATCTGTTTAGAGAATCTATGGGGGGGAAACACGCTGCATGGAGTCCAAGACTTTTCAACATTTGAATTGACATCGTTGCTACACAGTGACTAAGGTTGGGGCCTGGTTTGGCCAGGTCTTAGTAGCACATCTCTCTCCTTTACATCTGAGATACACAAGAGTGGGTGGAGGTAGCTGTGTAACACTACAGAACAGTCAACCTTGAGAAGACAGACAAAAGCAGAGCAAATTGCAGGGAGTGGCCCTATGAAAAGGGAATCGCTGGTGTGCCAGCAGGCGCTGTCAATGCTGGCAGGAGTGAGGGCATCAGGGAAGGCAGGAGTGAGGGCAGGAGTGAGGGCATTAGGGAAGGCAGGAGTGGGGAAGTAAGACAGGAGTGAGGGCATCAGGGAAGGCAGGAGTGAGGGCATCAGGGAAGGCAGGAGTGAGGGCATCAGGGAAGGTAGGAGTGAGGGCATCAGGGAAGGCAGCGAGTGAGGGCATCAGGGAGGCAGGAGTAGGGCATCAGGAAGGCAGGGAGTGAGGGATCAGGAAGGTAGGAGTGGAGCAGGAGTGAGGGCATGAGGGAAGGTAGGAGTGAGGGCATCAGGGAAGGCAGGATTGAGGGCTTCGGGGAAGGCAGGAGTGAGGGCATCAGGGAAGGTAGGAGTGAGGGCATTAGGGAAGGTAGGAGTGAGGGCATCAGGGAAGGCAGGAGTGAGGGCATCAGGGAAGGTAGGAGTGAGGGCATCAGGGAAGGTAGGAGTGAGGGCATCAGGGAAGGCAGGAGTGAGGGCATCAGGGAAGGCAGGAGTGAGGGCATCAGGGAAGGCAGGAGTGAGGGCATCAGGGAAGGTAGGAGTGGGGGCATCAGGGAAGGCAGGAGTGAGGGCATCAGGGAAGGCAGGAGTGAGGGCATCAGGGAAGGTAGGAGTGAGGGCAGGAGTGAGGGCATCAGGGAAGGCAGGAGTGAGGGCATCAGGGAAGGCAGGAGTGAGGGCATCAGGGAAGGCAGGAGTGAGGGCATCAGGGAAGGTAGGAGTGAGGGCATCAGGGAAGGCAGGATTGAGGGCTTCGGGGAAGGCAGGAGTGAGGGCATCAGGGAAGGCAGGAGTGAGGGCATCAGGGAAGGTAGGAGTGAGGGCATCAGAGAAGGCAGGAGTGAGGGCATCAGGGAAGGTAGGAGTGAGGGCATCAGAGAAGGCAGGAGTGAGGGCATCAGGGAAGGCAGGAGTGAGGGCATCAGGGAAGGTAGGAGTGAGGGCATCAGGGAAGGTAGGAGTGAGGGCATCAGGGAAGGCAGGAGTGAGGGCATCAGGGAAGGTAGGAGTGAGGGCATTAGGGAAGGTAGGAGTGAGGGCATCAGGGAAGGTAGGAGTGAGGGCATCAGAGAAGACAGGAGTGAGGGCATCAGGGAAGACAGGAGTGAGGGCATCAGGGAAGACAGGAGTGAGGGCATCAGGGAAGGCAGGAGTGAGGGCATCAGGGAAGGCAGGATTGAGGGCTTCGGGGAAGGCAGGAGTGAGGGCATCAGGGAAGGCAGGAGTGAGGGCATCAGGGAAGGCAGGAGTGAGGGCATCAGGGAAGGCAGGAGTGAGGGCAGGAGTGAGGGCATCAGGGAAGGCAGGAGTGAGGGCATCAGGGAAGGTAGGAGTGAGGGCATCAGGGAAGGTAGGAGTGAGGGCATCAGAGAAGGTAGGAGTGAGGGCATCAGGGAAGGTAGGAGTGAGGGCATCAGGGAAGGCAGGAGTGAGGGCATCAGGGAAGGCAGGAGTGAGGGCATCAGGGAAGGCAGGAGTGAGGGCATTAGGGAAGGCAGGAGTGAGGGCATCAGAGAAGACAGGAGTGAGGGCATCAGGGAAGGTAGGAGTGAGGGCATCAGGGAAGGCAGGAGTGAGGGCATCAGGGAAGGCAGGAGTGAGGGCATCAGGGAAGGCAGGAGTGAGGGCATCAGGGAAGGTAGGAGTGAGGGCATCAGGGAAGGTAGGAGTGAGGGCATCAGGGAAGGCAGGAGTGAGAGTAGCAGTGAGGGCAGGAGTGAGGGCATCAGGGAAGGTAGGAGTGAGGGCATCAGGGAAGGCAGGAGTGGGGATGTGAGACAGGAGTGAGGGCATCAGGGAAGGCAGGAGTGAGGGCATCAGGGAAGGCAGGAGTGAGGGCATCAGGGAAGGCAGGAGTGGGGATGTGAGACAGGAGTGAAAATGGAGAGAGACAGAGAAGCGGAATCGCTCGCTCGACATCGCGTGCACCTCTTGGATCCAGTAGTACAGATGGTGTTGGGATTAGGCTGGCACGTTCTGACTGAAACCACAAAATGGTTCCTTCTTTAAAGAGAGATTATCTGTGTAAGAGGTTGGTCTTTCTGTGATTCCTCCTCTCTTGAATATTCATTAACGATGGGTCAGGAGTGCCTCCTGTCATCCGCATTTGTGGCTTTACGGGCGTGTGAGAGCGTGTGTGTGTGTGTGTGTGTGTGTGTGTGAGTCTCGACACAGCTGGTGGGAGTGTGACAGTATTAACTTCACCCGTTTGCCCTCTAACCAACTCTAATCCCACTGGACTACTTGGCTGCATTCTGAGGAAATGTTCCTGTGATGAAGGATTTGATGCTGCGAGCGTGGGGTGGGTCAGATGAGCCGAAATCTCATCTGGGATTCAGTTTGCAGCAGAAATTCAGCGATGATAGAATATAAGTCCTCTCACTCTTAGGAAAAGAGTCTTCTCACATCAAAACCATATCATCAAACCGACAAGTCGTTATTTGTCCAACGGGTTCTTTGTGTTGGACAAATAGTTGCCCCCCTCCCCCCCCCCAACACCGCCTTCACTCGCTCGACCACCCCCAGCCTCAGCACACTAATGACAGGGTGTCTGAGTTGGTCTGGACATGTGTGTATGCTTTTGCACATCAACAATAATCTTCTCATCACCTGGAAACAATTATACCTAGCAAAGTGCTTGCAATACCTGTTTTGAGGCTAGTAGTGCCTTTCTACAGCTTTACCTAGATACTGCTTAGTCTGGTTATAGTCTGACCTGGTTATGGTTTAGCTTGGTTATGGCCTGGTCTGTATATAGTTCAGTCTGGTTACTGTCTAGCCTGGTAAGGATGTCGCCTGTTTATGGTATTGCCTGGTTATGATTTAGTGCTACCAGCTATCCAAGACAGCAGCATTGTGAGCATGGCGGATAATGCTAGCATACAGGAACAGGAAGCAGGTCATCCTAATAGACAGGAACAGGAAGCAGGGAATGCTAGCGGACAGGAACAGGAAGCAGGTCATGCTAGGAGACAGGATCAGGAAGCAGCAAATGCTAGCGGACAGGAACAGGAAGCAGCTCATGCTAGGAGACAGGAACAGGAAGCAGTGAATGCTAGCGGACAGGAACAGGAAGCAGCGAATGCTAGCGGACAGGAACAGGAAGCAGCTCATGCTAGGAGACAGGAACAGGAAGCAGCGAATGCTAACGGACAGGAACAGGAAGCAGGTCATGCTAGGAGACAGGAACAGGAAGCAGCGAATGCTAGCGGACAGGAACAGGAAGCAGCAAATGCTAGCGGACAGGAACAGAAAGCAGCGAATATTAGCGGACAGGAACAGGAAGCAGCTCATGCTAGGAGACAGGAACAGGAAGCAGCTCATGCTAGGAGACAGGAACAGGAAGCAGCTCATGCTAGCAGACATGAACATGTGGACCACAGCAGCCTGAGGGTTGAATCATTTATCACACCAGATCTGACAAACAACCCAGAACCATGAATGTTATTGGTTATTAGCCAGGGTTCATAGCCAACGGTAATCAGCGCTGGTTTCAGCGAGAGTGTGGGTGGCAGACACTAACAGCAGGCCAGGCAAGAGAGTTGTGCTCTGTGTCCAGGGCTTGTGCATGTGTGTAATGCATGTAACTGTGGGGGGGGTGTATGTGTAGTGTGTGTGTGTTCGTACTGGGCAGTGATTGTGTGCGTGTGTCTGTGAAAGAGAGAGGGGTTGTGTCCTGGATGTGTGTGTGTGTGTGGGTACTGGAGTGGTGCTGTGTGTTCATTGCAGGATCATTTATAACACAAGGATAAATAAGCAGAATGGGGCAACAGCCTGTAGCAGGAAACTGGCTGGGACATGGAGGGAGAGCTCCAAACTGATGCAGTTGAGGTGTGCGTGTGCATGCGTGCGTGTGTGTGTGTGTGTGTGCCTGCGTGTGTGTGTGTGCCTGCGTGTGTGCATGCGTCTCACTTTACTTTGGATATACACAGCATTCAGTAGAAAGATACTGTAGCAAGCTAATAAGCTAGTTATCCCTTTTACACTGTCGGTTTCTCTGCAGTCGCTGCAGAATGGAAACAGACGACTTTACATTTCCCCACCACTAATCAGGACAGAAGGTACAGTGAGCCTGAAAGCACTGAGGCAACATAATCTCGGAGCAAAAGCACACCAAGACCCTAAGCATGGCTGCTGTGCTTGTACTGAGTGGGAAAGACAAGCAAAAGAACACTCCCTGTACTTGGTCTGACGAAGTCTGCCCTTCAAATGCCCAGGCGACATCAATGAAACGTAAGACATTCTCAAAGGGAGCGCGGAACCCATTCAACAATCATCAGGCATCTGGAGAGCCATTCGCCTAGACAACATCGCTCTCCTGTTCCCACTACAAAAGTGACAGACAGACAGACAGACAGACAGGGACCTGGACCGAGTCGAGCGAATCACCAGAGAGGGAGAGACAACGACACGGGAGAGAGTCACAATCGAGATAGAGAGACGCAGAGAAAGGACTCACCATCCACCAGGTCTTGGCCGTCATATCGTAACACAGCTGCCACTTGACCGAGCTGTCTGTTGCTTGTCCTGACATTGCAGGGAGGCTTGGGGCATCCATGGAGACCAGGCAAGACCCACGCGCCAAGGTCGGGGTGGTCAGGGGCTGGAGGTTCGTGGTTCGGGGGCCGGTTGGGGTTGGTGGGGGGGATTGGGGATGGATCCTGGCAGCTGGAGACGGTCGTTGATGGCTAGGGCTAGCGATGATAGCTGTTAGTTGGAGATGGGGGAGCTGGTAGCTGGGGTTTTTTGGAACGGGGTATGGAGATGGTGGCTGGTAGATGGAGCCGCTGGCTGGGTGTTGGAGTTTGAGCTGGCGATGGGCCTGGAGCTTCAGTAGTAGCTGGTAGTTGGAGCTGGTAGCTGGGGTATGAGTCTCAGCCCTCCCTCTGTGTGTCCCAGGCAGCGGTCTCCCTGCCCTCTCATCTCCACCTCCCAGAAGCCACCCCCTCCCATTGGGCAGTCTACAGAGTGGGTAAGGACATGAGGATTAGGGAAACGAGCAGCCATAGACACACACACACACACAGAGAGGCACACACACAGAAGCGCACACAGGCACACACACACACACACACCATGCAGACACCATCTCCTCAACAGGCAGCTAGCCACCCTAATACCAGCTGTGTAAACAAATCTCTCACACACAAAGTAATCTGATTCTAAAAAGTCTTGAAATTCAAGCTCTTCAAATCCGAAGTTTCAAGTATAAAAAAAAAAACCTTCAGCAATTGTTGTCGACCTTACACTTCGCTTCCTTCACTTGTGTTCCTCCTTTCCTCGTCTCCTCCACCTGGTTCCCTTGTCTCCTCTTCTACCTGGCTGCCTCGCCTCCTCCTCCTCCACCTGACTCCCTTGTCTCCTACGCTACCACGCAGCGTGTCGTCATTTTCGTCCTCTCCTCATGGTCATGTGGTACCAAAGAAGAAATCATTCCATTAGGTTATTCGTCTTGGTGTTCTTCCTGCCTGCATGCCTGTCAGCCTGCCTGTCTGTCTCTTTGTGTCTCTGTCTGTCTGCCTATCCCCGCCCATCTACCCCCATCCCTCCTCTGCCCTGCTCCCCGTCCCTTCTCCTCCCTCCACCTCATTCCTCCTCTCCCCAGAGAGTCTATCTGGACCACATGCTGACTGGACAGGGGGGGGGTGGCCAAACGAGAAGGTCAAACCACTCTATGGGACGATTTTGGATCGCAGCTCAAATCCTAGAGAGAACAGAGAGAGTTGGTCCTAGTCATCCACATCAGAGCCAGCTACAGGTGTCTCCGCATCGTGCGTTTAGATAGTAAGTATATCTGGTGTGTCTGTGTGTGTGTGTGTGCGTGTGTGTTTCTGGTATGTCCATGTATGTATGGGTCTAATTTGGCTGGAGTCTGAAGTTCATGTCCATTTAAAGGCAGTCCACAATGACTCATGTCTCTCTGACAACAATAATGAGCAGTTGAGAGACTGACCTTTTTCTTTCTCTCTCATCCTTCTATTTCACATCTCTTTCCTAATTTGTCCTTTTTGACCATGTTTCTTTAAGGAAGCAGTCAGACTGCCTCAGCCCACTGATCACATCACGGTTCGGGATTTCAAGGAGTACATGTAACTGTAAATGATAAATGATGCTCTGGGATATAAAACTCGAGTATTAAAGAGAGGGATTGTGAGTGACGCAATAAAACAAGTCATATTATATCATTTTATTGACTGATAGGAGGCAAAGAAAATAATTAACAGCTTATTCGTCTTTCACAGTCTGTTCAGTCATGAGATCATTTATTGACATTGGTCTCTTTTGGAATTAACCTGTCGAGGTTCAATTGTCCTTTCACAATAAAAGACCCTGTGTTATTTCCTCCACCATGTATTTCCAACCCTCATCCAGAGACTAAGACTGCAGTAATGCCCCCCCCCCCTCCTCCCTGGGTCCCAACTCATCCCACGTCCAATCAGAGGCTTCACCGGTGGACTGAGCCGATGCCCACCACATGACCACATGTGTAAACAAAGAAAGCAGCCAATCAGGTAGTCCGGAGGCTGCAGCTGTGGGCAGACACACTCGGACCCTCTTCAGACGACAGCATCTCAGACTGGAGAAGAACGGCATTCCCCAAGGTACATTTCAGCAGGTCTAACTCATTGTCCTTGGACAGGACAATATCCTGCCTCTCCTGGTCTGGTGGCCTTTAACTACAACATACCCATCCATAGGCTTGTGTACTGTATGTTTGTGTGTGTGTGTGTGTGTGTGTGTGTATGTGTGTGTGTAGTGGTGGGACGCATGTCTGTTGTGGGGGCGGGTCATTATCCTCAAATGAAAGGGCCATTTCTGTTCTAAAATGCCACCACCCTCTAAACCTCAAACTAAACCGTGTATGCTCTGAATGGCAATATCAACAACTGAAAATACATGTTTCAGACTTTAGATTATGCACAAATCTGTATGAGATCTCTATGACAAGGCATTTGATGAAAAGAAAATGTATGCAGAGTTATAGCTACATCTAGTGGTAAAACATTACAAACATCACAGAAAAGAATAGATTGTTAGGTGCTGAATTTATGCTGTCGTTGTGCAGCAAAGCAGAAACAGAGAAGTCTGGGTTGGTAGTAAACCAGTCAAAATACCAGGTCTTCAATCGGCAGCCAGGCTGGCCATCTATTGGCTGGTGTCTTTTCAGTTGGTCTTCTATTGGCTGTGGTCTTTCTCGAAGGGTTTCTATAGGCTGGTCAGCTTTGTTTCGCTGTCCACCACTCCATCCTCTATTTCCAAAGCTTTGTTATCAAATCCATGACCAATATCATCCCTGAAACATAGAAAAGAGGCAGTCAGGTGTAGCCTGAAAAGATGCCTGCCTGCCTGCCTGCCTGCCTGCCTGCCTGCCTGCCTGCCTGCCTGTCTGTCTGTCTGTCTGTCTGTCTGTGTGCCTGTCTGTCTGTCTGTCTGCCTGCCTGCCTGTCATATCCGTGTCCATCTTTCTACTGGTCCACCTATCTGTCTGTCCTGCCTGTCAGATTCTCGCTATTCTAAGTGTTTGGACTGTGCCCCTCAATACTGTACCTTGGTACCTGCCAGGAAACCAGCAGTGATAAGACCCTGAGATATCTAGGCCCATAAAAGTGGAAGGCTTAATAGATATCGCTCACTGACACCGTGACTTAAGTGCACGTGCGTGAGAGAGATACAGTGTATGCTTGTTTATGTATCTTTGAGACGTCCAAACGTCCAAACGTATCCTCATTCATCGCGAGTTTCATACGCTTGAGCCAAATGAGCCTCGACGGTGATCAAACGTGTCCATCGCCCAACCTCGAAACTCAAACGAGCCCTGACGCGGCGGGCTGTTTAGCTAGGCTAACACAAAGCTCGCCCTCGACGTTAAGCCTCACCTCTTCGGTTTAGAAAGGAGTCGCTTGGCGATGAGCAGCACGAAGACCACGAACAGAAAGCCCACCGTAGCTCCCAGCGCCACCAGCCACGGCTGCACGGTGGTCCTCTCGGCGGAGGACTGTCTCGGGCCCCCTGAGGGGAGAGGAGAGGAGTCACGTCGAATCAGATGCACTGCAGATCCAGGGCATCTGTCGTTCTGCGTTCCCCCACACAGTGTCTCTCCACTGGAGATAATGACCCCCAGTCCGGTCCCCCTCCCCCCCACGTTTGCAACCATCTCGAGTGCAAGGCTATGGTGTACCTCCAGTAAACAACACACAGAGACAGTAGTGATAGAATAGGAATCAAAACGGTTTCTTTGGATGAAGGTGTCTACGAAGTCAACGCATTATGATTGCTGTCAATTTTTTGGGGGGTTGGGACGACTCACACTTCTGAGCTTGGCAGGCGGTGGCAGTGAGGAGGATCCAGACCAGGGCTCCTCTGGGCAGAGACATGGCTGGAAACAGTGGCTTGCTGCTGGGCGTTGGTTCTGGCAGGGTCCGGAGAGGGTTCCACCTGGAGGTTCCGAATGGTTGGTTTCCACCTCGCGTTCCACCTTTGGTCACCTTGTGTGTGAGCTATGTGTTTCTATGGGTGGTTTTTTATGTCTTTCTGTGTGCAGTGGTCAGGACAAAGTTCCTTGCTCCTCAGGGACCAGAGATCTTTACAACTCAGGGAGGAAAGTGATTGGCTATGACAGTGTCTGGGAACTGGGGGGATGTGAAACGGACCTGTGGTGAATGTGTTACCTAACCCATAGTACCATTTCTAAATCAGCAACCCAGCCTCTGGTATATGATGACGTACACTAATTATTTACTCCTTTCTCGAGGTTCCAAGAAAACACAATGGTTGAGGTTTTAGAAAATGGAAGAAATAGTTCCACATTTGTTAGAGGTAAGGAATGTTAAGAGACCATATAAATGTCCCCGCCCAATTATTGTGATGGATCACATAATCAAAATAGAATTTATTTAATCATTTATTTCCACTACATAAAAAGATGACATTCTCTTAGACTTGTGGCCCCCACTGATTAGAGACGAGCTCTGATAACAGGTGTAGTGCAGGTTGCTATCAGATTGTCCGAATAATTCACGTTGACGATAAGAAATAAACTGTAAATATCTCATTTAACAACACCAGATGATTGTGTTCTACAGAAGTAGATCAGATTTGCTGATGCACGGTGACTAGATTAGTTTGGTTTTAGCATTTGGATTTGTCTACATGCTACAGGAAGGCCTTGTACAAGTTGGAGTGACAGTAAGATTTGTATTTAGTTCGAATTATTAGAGTTCAATTGATCTATCCATGGGGATGTCCAGACCTAACTAGTCCATCCAGTGAGGTATCTAAATGTAATTCGTACTTCCAGAGTGGCATCTAGACTTAACTAGTCCATCCCGAGTTAGTTAACTAATCCAACCAGTAGCCAGTGTCCAGGCCTAACTAGTCGATCCGGAGGTGTGTCCAGACATTACTAGTCCATTCAGATGAGGATCCGGAGTTAGCTAGCTGGTCCTGCCGAAAGCCACTCTGGGGCTGGATCGCGGCTGCCGTGGCTGGCGTCCCTCGGAGATGACCCAGATGGCGGGTAGATTTCCCTGGCCGTCCATAAGCACTCGCACCTCCTCCGCTTGCACCATGGCCTCCAACTCAGCGCTGGTCTCGGGACACCAGTCTGCCTTGAACTTGTCCTTGGCCTCCCAGGGACAGGAAGTCTCCTCCTCAGGTTGTTCCCCGAACAGGAAATCTGTAGACGCAGAATGAATGGGGGGGGGGGGCATCTGAACAGGGAACCAATCACATCAAGTCTTTGAGAGGTTGAGGGGTTATTGGAGAGGTCATATGACGACAGGAGGGTCAGTCAGGGTAGGAAGAGGAGACGTTTCCAAGTTCGGTCAGCAGGGTTTGGGAATGTGCCAGGATTAGAATCAGCGTTAAAGTGAGATGGGATTAATTCAGGGTGCAGTTAAGTGTTAAGAGAGAAATAATCTTCGGTTTAAGGTTACGGTAAGGTCGATGTCAGGTAGGTGTTGAGGTGAGGAGGGGTCAGGTTAGGGTCAATCTGAGGAGGGTTCAGGGTCAGGTGTTACGGTCAGGGTCGGGCTACCGCGGTGTTGAGGTGAGGAGGTTCTAGTCTAGGGTTAGGTCAGGTACCTGCCAGGTCGTGGATGAGGTCTTTGATCAGGTGTCTGATGATGGCATACAGAGCTATCATGGCCGCCATTGAAGCCAACAGCAGGTAGATGATGTGGTTGGGGAGGGTCACAGCATCTCGGGAAGGCGGTTTGTAGTTCTCAAAGAAAATCTCTTCGTTCAGATCGTCGTAGTCCAGCTCCTCCTCCATGCCGGCGGCCCCTGCCTCACACCGCACCTCCTTTCTCCTCCTCTCCCTGCCTCCTCCCGCGGCCTCTCTCCTCCTCCTGCCTTTGCTCTTCTGCTCCTCCCACCTCTCCTCTTCTGTTCCTCCTTCTCCCTCCCCTGGTTCTCTACTCCATAGCTGTTCCACCTGCTCCTTCCAAGTTTCTCCAACAGCTCTATCGGAGAACCTCCCCGCTTGTCCTCCTGGCGGCTAATAAGGATCTTCTATGCAGATGCGATTCTGCAGTGGCGCCCAGTTGCTACGATAACCTGGGTTACCCAGTGTACAGTCTTCCCTCCCGCTGTATCCGAGTCGATGCTCTCTACTGTTCTTCTCCCCAGCTGCCATGGCGACTGAGAGCATTAACGTAACGAGAAACAATCTACTTAGAGGACCGGGTCAAGGTCATGGCTTTCCCCACCCCCAAGTACTTAACATGTTTGCGCGTGTGGGTGCTTTCATAGGAGGTGGGTGAAGTTGATGATGATGGTAAACACTGATAATCTCTAATCTCCATGTCTTATTCCATGGGTGGAGACATGGAACTCCAACTCCATTTCAATATCAAGAACGAGAAAGAGAGAGAGCGAGAGAGAAAGAGAGAGAGACAACAAGAAAGGCAGTGAGAAAGGCAGATTTTCTCTTTAGACAGTCAGACATACTGACTGAAGTGTAGAAAGACAGACACAGCAAGACAGTTAGAGTATTTTATTAGAGAATATATTGTTGCTGTTGAGCACAACTGTAGTTACAGCGTGACAGGAACTCTGACAGGTTTACACTGAATTTGAGGATTAAGGAGATACGACTGTCTAGCTTCAAATGATGCCATCGTTATCATCCGTCCGTCTTCTATTAAGGATGAGAACTGACTTCATCCCACGCACGTGAAAATCACACACGTTTACATTTAAACAAGTACAGAACACTGATCCATTCACTGGGTGGGGAGATTTAGGAGCGGGGCTAGGTCCTGGACGGTCAGCCCTTGGACTTGACTGGGTCAGCAGACCCATGAGATGACTCTTCACGATGGGTCATCCTTACCGCACTCCCATTGGTTCCCAGAGTCCGGGGCCCCGTCCAATCTGTGGAAGCAGAGAGGGAGATCAAATGTTTACTTCTTCACGTGATAATTCTACCGATACAAAAGGGTGTTTTGTTTCGTTTTCCCCACTTTGACCCAGACGGACTTCCTCAGCGCTGGACAGGGACAGGGATAACAGGATTGGTAATCCTACCGTCAGCTAGCTGCTGAAAGTCTCAGCGGGGTGAGAGACATGTCACTGTCATCCCTAGTCAACAAACGTAACAAGATTGAAAGTTTTTTTTTTTTTAAGTGTCCGAATCTTCTCATTTTGAACTAGGATGTGTTTAGCGTGTTAGCTTTAGGTCAGCTTTGACATTAGGGCTGTGGTCACCAGTGGTCAGGGGGGACTTGTAGAAAACACTCAGAGAGGTTGAGGATTACAAGATGATAGAAGAGGATTTGTGCTGATACAGTTGTGGACAAAGAAGCTTAGGGTCTCTAATCTGCTCCAGTCTTTCCTTGGTTGTCATCTTTGCCAGCGTTCCACATTGTCCTAGTCAAATTTTGACAACCACAAAACGATAGGGCTAATGATAGGCTAATGCTAACTCCAACTCTCACCCAACCTAATCACTCAATCAATCAATCAATCAAGCTTTATTTCAGACTCATAAAAGGTCCATATCCTAGCCTTTAGCGTACCCAATGCTAGCCTCGGGAGTAAATGGATACGATTCCAGCCTCAATCGGGACCGATCAGTTATCCACTGTGGCTACTTTGTAGTGTAGCATTGTAGCCGCTAGCAAGCAAGCCATTTACTGTGACTGGTCTGACCGCCAGTGTAGCCACTAGCCTCTAGTGTGTCAGGTAAGCTCACTCAGACTGGGACGACTTCCGCGTTGGGTGTGTCCTTGATCTTCTTGCAGAGGACTTGAGATAGTAGAAAGTTCCAGAGTATGATGGCAAGAGAACTGTTGGCTGTGACGATACCGATCATTAGGGGGTGCATCATCCTGTCTGGTCAGATCCTAGTCTGACCAGGTCGGGTTCTTCTAGGGTTGAACGGAGCCTGGTCGAGCTCTGGAACTTAACTGGTGCTGTTCTAGAACTAGTCGGGTAGAGTTCTAGAACTTGTCCGGTCGAGTTCTGGAGCTAGTCTTGGAGCGGTCGCGGAGCAGGCATGCGTTGCCAAGCGACGGTTGTGTTTGGCTGAGTTCAGAGCGGAGTGAGAAGGTCCGCCAGGGGGGACTCGACAGCTCAGCTCTGAGCTTCGCGCCGGCTGAGACGGATAATCTGACATCTGAGTCATGTCTCTGTGAACACACTAGGGTTTCACTAGGTCATCAGGCATACAAAACAAGGTCTCACCCAGCCACACAAGCTCTTGTGTCCCAGACGGGGATGTGTACATGACTTCCAGTCTGGCCTCAGACACTCTGACTGGTTAACAACAGAGGCCTAGGGTTGCGTACCTGTTAGTCCAGGTTGTCGTGTGTGTACCTGTGTTCATCTGTTGCTGTGTCTGTACCTGTGTTTCTCTAGGCTTGTGCGTGGACCTGTCACTGACTGCGCCCGTGATGTCGTGTACCTGTGTTGCCCCTAGGCAGGGTTGTCCTTCATCTTCTCCTCTTTGTGTCGCTGGCAGGCGTCGGAGATGATCCACACCCAGTAGAGCACAGTGATGGAGGTGTTGACCACCACGATGGCGATCATGATGGGATGCAGCATGGCGGGAGCGGGAGACGTCTGGACGCTTCCGCCTGGCTACGCGTATCATCTGCTGATGAGCGCTTGGGACGGTGCTCTCGCGACTAGGACCCTTCTGAGGGTCATCAGAGCGGTGGTTCCTCCGCCCTCACCTCCTGACGAACGCGTTCGATTCTTAAGCCCCTCCCTTCAGACTCCCCCCCCCACCCCCACACACACAAGATCTTTCCCCAACCCCTCTCCCCTAAGTTCCGCCCCATCCGCCCTTTCGCCCTCACGCTCCTCTTCCCTCTTCTCCCTCGACAACACTTCCCCCCCCCCCCCTTCACCGGGTACAGGTCCTTCCTCCTCCCACCAACTCCCTAGAGAAGAGCAGAGAAATAGACAAGAATATAGCTCGGACGCAGCATCACTAAACCCTCGGCAACACACTGCAGGGATCAAGTCCAGTAAAAGTCTGCGTCGTCGTAGTAACCAAGGATGACCTTGAATGTCCTAACCCTTGACTTAACAAGCTTCGTGCACAGATAGAACGAAACAATAAAACACCAGGAAACCTTTTGTGAGGCACTGTTTACAGTGCAATGACAGCTTGTATTTGTTTATGACAATACAGGATAGTTACAGAGGCAGGTAATTGCCCCAATAAGAAACCGTAATATCCCTGGAAGTGTTCACGTTGCTCAGTTCGAGGTGGTGTTGTTAAAAATGACATCTCTCAAGTGCGAAGTATAATTTAATCAAAACAACATAACTCCTGATGCAAACGGCAATGAAAAGGAGCGTGCGAAACAAAAACGGAGCCTTGGACCACAAGCAGGAGTTTCCCTCAGTCGAGTCCCGTCTTCCCAGGGGTCACGACCCCTGGGGTCACGACTCCTGTTCTCAACAGAATCTCATCCTTGGTAGAATGTCCTGGCCCCGCCCCTCCCAATCCCCAGCCCCCCCTGCTCTTACAGCCTCGCCAGTCCGTCTGCGTACTGGAACTGCCCGCTGTTCTCGTACTGCAGCATGTCCAGCGCCACCTCGCAGCTCTCCTTCACCACTCGCTCCTGGTCTCGCCGGTACTTCTCCAGCACCTCCAGGCACTCCTCCCGACCGATGGAGCCCAGCGCCTCGGCGCACTCGTGCCGGACCATGGGGCTCTCGTCCTGGCGCTCCAGGGCAGCCCTCAGCTGGGGGACGCTGGCCTCGTGCTGCACCTGGCCCAGCACGTAGCCGATCTCGTGGCGGAAGAGGGCGCTGCTGCACTGCAGGCCTGGAGGGCGGGGACAGAGGGCGAGAAACAGGGGACAGAGGCGGCGATATTTCAGATATTGACGTTCGTATTAAAAGGGCTTAGACAACTTAACTCTCATACAGCCTGACTGTCGCCCCCTGTCCCCTCCCCCTCCTATAAACATCCACAGAATCACCATCACCATCCCCCCCCCTCCTCACCATCACCCAGGGCCAGCACAGCCTCCTTCGTCCCAAGGTTCCTCAGGGCGAACATGGCTCTGTAGCGCTCAAACAGCGGCAGGCTCTCGTCCAATAGCTGGCGCCTCAGGTCCGCCACATCCTGCTTGGATGCCGGGGGGGCAGGGTCTACGGAGAAGTAGGGGTTCCCATCTGTAGCTCCATCCTCATTCTTATCCCCATCTCTCATCAGCCACTCCAGACGCTTCACAGCCAGCTGGCACGTCTCTGCCACCTAGTGGACAGAAGAGGAACAGCGGTATTGAACACATGAGGGTTATGCGCCAGGAGAGGTTGTAACTGAGCGGTTATTGTTGATGCACTGTGCCTGGTAGCTGAAATGTAGTTAATCTGCACAGGGCCTGGTAAATACCAACTGTTCCTTGACTTATCCACTTTAAAAACTCTTTGAACTACGCACTTCTAATCTTCTATTTCTGCTTCATTTCCTATACAGGACATATTTGTATGCCGCTTTGGATAAAAGTGCGTCCGCTAAATCAATCAAATGGAAACGTAAAATGTAACGTTGGTGAAGCTGGTTAGGTTGTTACCTCAACAACCGGGTCCTCTGAGTACTCCTTCAGCAAGTCTAGGACCTTGGGGTTGCCGATGGCACCCAGGGCCTCTCCTGCAGGCCAGAGAGAAACGCAGCTGTCAAATACACTGGTGTCGGAGGTGGTTGGGGTGGTGAAGGTGGGGTGAGTGAGTGCTTTACTACTGACTTCAGGGACTTCAACATTGTAGTGTATGTAGTGTAGCTGAAGTGTAGTTGAAGCTTGGGCGTGTGTGTGAATGTGAGCGTGTGTGCGTGTGTGTGTGCGTGTGTGTGTGTGTGTGTGTGTGTGTGTGCGTGCGTGCGTGCGTGTAAGGGCTTGTGAGGTGAGGTTAACCACCTGCTTCGTGCCTGACCATGGGGTCCTGCGTGGTGTCCTTCAGGACCACCTCCAGGGTTGGGATGGCTCTCTCATCCTGCATCTGTCCCAGACAGTATGCCAGCTCGTGCTTCAGCAACGCCGACTCATCCTCGAACGTCTTGCTGATCCAACAGATGGCTTCCGCCCCGCCCAGGTTCCGCAAGGTAAACAGAGCTCGGAACCTTGTCGAAAGGTCCTGTTTCCCGTTAGCCAGAATCTGACCGACTGCTGCCACCTCCTGGTCGCTCGCCATGCTGTTCAACATACGTCAACTTTAATATCTTGACGATCGCATGTGGACAGTAAAATGTTTGAAGGTCTTATGGATCTGTGCTGTTAGATATTGATACAGGGAATGCGTGTGATAATCAACACCCTTCATAACCAAACGCAAGCGGTTGGGACATCTGATGTCTTGCTTTAGTAGTAGCTTTGCGCTAGCGGTGTTATAGAAGCTGTTATAAAAGGAGCCTTATGAAAGTTATCGCGAATGACGAAAATAACATGCACAACAAAATGAACGGCTTCATGTGGAATCCTTGGCCTGTTTCATTTTGTCAAAGTGAACCGGCTTTTCGATTTTACAACGTTACCTTTAATATGAGAATGATCACTAGTACTGCACTAGTCGTACTAGCTATAGCTAATATTGGGCTACCTTGATGTTGATGGTGTATCTAGTGTATTTTAGGTTAACCATTGAAAACCACATGGCGATTAATCACCGCATCTATCTGTAACCAGACCTAGTATACTCACTCAATGTTTATTTGTATCCAACATACGAAAGGAACAACTTTGCCTCTCGCCACATGTATTGCAGCTGGCCCACGAATTCTACTTCCCAATCAGAAATCGTGGAATATCAAAATAAGAGTCTTTGTCACAGTTCGTAAAAGCCAAATGGAGTTTTCAATAGGGCCTTCTAAAACGATCCAAGGATGTGCTATAGCAGCCTAGCGGCGTGTACCGTTAAAGCCGTTCTGCATTTTAACATCGAAGAGCTTTTATTTTGAAAAACGAAAAAGCGCACCGAAACCCGGAATTGATTCGACGTGAACTGACAAACTAAACACTAGCAAGTATGTCGCGATTCAAAAGAGGTGCCAAAGTAGATTCCAAAGCAGGATTCAGAACAGAGAAAGAGGAACCGGCGGTTCCTTATGGATTATTGAAAACGGCCAGAAAAAGCGGTCAACTGAACCTGTCAGGCCGGGGTTTGACTGAAGGTATCCGAATGTATGAAACCATGGTACACATAATGGAACACACGTCAGCCAACTAACGAAATAGATTACATGCGTTCTGTTCTGTATCTTCTAGTACCCCAAAGTGTTTGGCGGCTGAATCTGGACACACCAGAGGAGGCCAAACAGAATGTCACCTTTGGTTCCGATGACCGTTGGTGGGACCAGACAGACCTCACCAAGCTCCTGCTGTCCTCAAACAAGCTAGAAGTTCTGTCAGATGATATCCGTTTACTGCCTGGTCTGCTGGTATTGGACGTAGGTGTTCCACCTAGCAAAGTTTAAACTTATACATACATTCAGCAGACGCTTTTATCGAAAGCGACATTCAAGTGGTGCAATTAAGGTAGAGAACGGTCTGTTTTTTATGCGGCAGCGTGCCGAAGTACGGTGCAACAATAACGATACTAAAATCTTAGATACTTTGCCACAATAAAAATCTCAACTACAGTAATAAGAAATACATTCTTATTTGTCATGCGTGTGCTACTTTTTGCTTGGGTCAGATCCATGACAACCAGCTCGGCAGCATCCCAGCTGCAATCGGAGAGTTGACTCAACTACAGAAACTTACCTTGAGGTGCGTAGGTGTGACACACACACACACACACATACCCAAGGAACTGTCCATAGCTTCAGACACACTCATAATCATGCATGAGGTTACTGGATGGCATGGAGGCACTGATGCTTGTGTGTGGGTTGGTGGTGTTTGTGTGCGTGTGTGTGCGTGTGCAGTCACAACAAGCTGAAGGAGCTTCCTGCGGAGGTGTGGTCTCTGAAGAACCTGCGTAGCCTTCACCTGCAGCACAACCAGCTGGAGGAGCTGAGTGCGGAGGTGGCTCTGCTCTCCAACCTGGAGGAGATGGTAGGAGGGAGAGGAGAGGAGGATTCAGGAGGGAGGGAGGGAGGGAGGGGAGACGGAGAGAAGGAAAGATGAGATGATTGGATGGTGTTGTTGTTGTTGACAGGACCTCTCCTCCAACCAGCTGAGTTCTGTCCCAGACAGTCTGGGTAACCTGGGCAACCTGGTGAAGCTCAGTCTGGCTAACAACCACCTGAAGAGCCTTCCTGCCGGCATCAGCACCATGAGGAGTAAGACTGGGCCGCCTGTCTGTCTGTCTGTCTGTCCGCAAGGGTCTGTTGGTCTGTCTGCTTGGGTCTGTCTGCCTTTTTCTTTGTTTGCTTTGAGCAGTCTGCTATAAAGGCACTTGTGTGTGTGTGTGCGTGTGTGTGCGCGTGCGTGTAGACCTGCGTCTTCTCGACTGCACCCACAACCAGCTGGAGAGCATCCCGTGCATCCTGGCTGAGATGGCATCCCTGGAGCAGCTTTATCTCCGGCACAACCGCCTCCGCGCTCTGCCGCAGCTCCCCTCCTGCCAAAGCCTGAAGGTGAGGGGCTTGGCCCGGTTCCGGTCCTAGTCCAGCCAGGTCCTGGCCCCTGACTTTCACTCTCCCGTCTCCCTTCCCCCAAAACAGGAGCTGCATTTGGGCAACAACCAGATTGAAGCCGTGGAGGCGGAGCTTCTGGGGCACTTGGGCTCCCTGAGTGTTCTAGAACTGAGGGACAACAAGGTGAAGAGCCTGCCGGAGGAGATCTCTCTTCTGCGCAGCATAGAGCGCTTGGATCTGGTCAACAACGACATCAGCACGTAGGCCTATGCTTGTTTGCCTGGTAACCATGATGTCATTGTGCTTGTTTGCCTGGTAACCACGACATCGACTTCTACCTGAAGGTATAGCCTTGTTGGTAATGTGTGTGTGTGTGTGTGTTGTTTTTTTTCAGTCTGCCAAGTTCTCTATGCCTCCTTCCTCAGCTGAAGATGTTGACTCTGGAGGGCAACCCCTTGAGAGGCATCAGGAGAGACATCCTGACGGTCAGAAACTGCTTCAACCAGCCCCGAACTGACACCTGACCATCTATACTGACACCTGACCATCTGTACTGACACCTGACCATCTGTACTGACACCTGACCATCTATACTGACACCTGACCATCTATACTGACACCTGACCATCTGTACTGACACCTGACCATCTCTACTGACACCTGACCATCTATACTGACACTTGACCATCTATACTGACACCTGACCATCTCTACTGACACCTGACCATCTGTACTGACACCTGACCATCTCTACTGACACCTGACCATCTGTACTGACACCTGACCATCTCTACTGGCATCTGACCATCTATACTGACACCTGACCATCTGTACTGACACCTGACCATCTGTACTGACACCTGACCATCTGTACTGACACCTGACCATCCATACTGACACCTGACCATCTATACTAACACCTGACCATCTGTACTGACACCTGACCATCTATACTAACACCTGACCGTCCATACTCACCAGTACCTCATAGCTAGTGTCTGAGTACTAGGCCATCTCCTGCACATCATTGTTGATTTAAAGCACGCCTGACTTGAGTGCTCTCTTCTCTCCAGAAAGGCACCAACGAGCTTCTTAGGTACCTGAAAGGGCGACTGAAAGGTAGGTGGACCACTACGTCACATAGCGATCCCTGCATGGACGTTGCGTCTGCTGTGATTGGACAAGTGGTGAGCTGTGATTGGTGTTTTTCAGAGGAGCCAGATGGACGTCCAGGGGAGGAGCCAACCACTGCCATGACCCTGCCCAGCCAGGGTAGGGTCAACCTCCACAACATTCGCACCCTCAAGACCCTCGACTACAGGTGAGATGGACCACCTAAGTCTATGGTACAATATGTACAGATTGACCAGTAATGCATATACAATGACCAAGTATTGACCCAAATGCATACTTTAGGCTATAGATCAAAATATGCTAATGTAGTCCACTAGCGGCCGGCATGGACAAGCGTAAACTCTTTTTAAACTACAAATAAGCCCACTTCCTGTTGTGTGACAATGTTGTGTGTCCAGTGGGAAGCAGGAGGCGTGTGTTCCTGACGAGGTGTTTGATACAGTGGGGGGAGAAACCGTGACAACGGTCAACTTCAGCAAGAACCAGTTCACTGCTGTGCCACCCAGGTAGACGCACGCACAGTGGTATGGTCTCACACGCATACTGTACATATACGCACACTGGTATGGTCTCACCCGCATAGTGTACATACACGCACACTGGTATGGTCTCACACGCATACTGTACCTGCAGGCACGCACACTGGTATGGTCTCACACGCATACTGTACATACACGCACGCACTGACAGGTACTTTAGCACACAGTAACTACACACATACTCAGAAACACGTTTGTGATGCGCATACACACACAAGCAAAAGTGTTGCATCACACAGACAAACAAATGACATCAATGTTCGTTCTGAATGATCCCCACCCCCCACCCTCACACACGTCTGTCTCCAGGCTGGTTGAGCTGAAGGACACCCTGTCAGATCTCAACCTTGGGTTCAACAAGCTGCCCTGCATCTCTCTGGAAGTCTGCATGCTGCAGCAGTTGGTGCATTTAGACCTCAGGTAACAACCAACACGCAGTCCAGAGGAGCGGGGGTGGGGGGGGTTAGTTTTGAGTTCAGCTCCAGTCCAGGGGGCTTGGGGGACGGGTGTTGACTCGGCGTTGAGTCAACGTTTTGTTCGTCTTCCTCACTTCCAGGAACAACCTCCTTACCGCCCTGCCGACGGAGCTGGAGGCCTTGACCAAACTGAGAAGCATCATCTTGTCTTTCAACAGGTTCTCTCTCTCTCTCTTTTCCTCCTCAATGTTTCTCATCTATCGTTCTCTCTTCTTTCAGCTCCTAATCTGGCTCTCTCCTCTCTTTTCCCTCCACTCTCCAAATGAGCCTTGTCAAATGATGTCAAAGTCTGTCCTGTTCCCCAGGCTTTGAGTGCTTCCTCCAGACCAGGTCAAGTGTGACAAGCTCCCTTCCTGCTCCAACCCAGGTTCAAAACCTTCCCGGAGGTCCTGTACCACGTGGTTACCCTGGAGACCATCCTGTTTAGCAACAACCAGGTGGCGGGTATCGACGCGTTGCAGCTGCGCTCTCTGACTCTCCTGTCCACCCTGGACCTGGCCAACAACGACCTCATGCAGATTCCCCCTGAGCTAGGGAACTGCACCAGCCTGAGGTAGGCACCCATCCTATTCTGCGATTTAAAAAAAAAAAGTAGGACAATGACATCACATCCCATCGTATCAGCCAATCGAAGAGGGTTAGGAGCGACGTTCCCACTGCACTTGTCAGGGTCACGCCCCATTGGTCTGTCATAGTGTCAGTCATATCCCACTACACCAGTACGTTGTGGTTATTAAGTGTTACATCTCTGCTTGATACCACCCTCTGTGGTGCGTCTCTCCTTCGTAGGGCTTTGATGTTGGACGGAAACCCATTCCGGAACCCTAGAGCGGCGATCGTTGCCAAGGGGACCGAAGCTTTGCTCGAGTACCTGCGCAGCAGAATCCCGACCTAGTCGATCAAATGCAGGTACCAACCCACTCCACAGCCAGTGAGCCCTCAGCGCACTGTCAGTCATAGGAGGAAGAGTGGACACAACCAATCAACTCACGAGAGGTTCCGAATGACCAACATGTTGTTTACAAGACCTTTTGTCTATCTGCCGAATTGAAGGCTTTCCCATCCACAAATTCACTCACTGCGTACCTATTTGCGTAGGGGAATTCACACTGATTCAAATGCTCTGTCGTTTTCAAGATAAAAAAACCCATTTGGGGTGACAAATGTTTCAACTGACTGAAAAATCGCTGATTCGTTCTGGGTGTTTAGCCTGCGTGCTTGTTCGCTTTCGAATGTGTTGATCATTGCAAGACAATTTCCCACCTGCAGTATATTTTCTTACATTCACTCTAGTGCTTTTTGCTTGGCTTGTCTCAGTGAAACATCTCTGCATGCTCTTCATGTGGGGATTTGTGATGTAGCAAGCGCCTCATGTCTGTGGACGATACGTGTGTTGTGTACGCATCCAATAAACCTCAACCAGCTGATGCATTTCCGGGTCTTCTATCCGTCTCGTAATGATGACCTCACACTTAGCAAGGTCCATCTCCATCACATTGCTGTCGTGCGATAACGCTGCTTAGACACAACACCAACAGACAACCCACCAGGAAAATAACAATGGTGACATTTTTCTTTTAATTATTTTGTACAATAGAGACTTTAGTACATTATTGAAAACACCTCTTATATACTGAAAAACTGTTCACCCAAAGCTGAAAATGGCTCAGGGTTTTGTGGCACATATTTTTTGTCCATTTTATACATATTTCTGTAAAAATGTATCTTGAGTATGTACAGGCAGTCTGCAAAATGCATTCTTATCACATAATATAATATATATATTTCGGCAATTACATTTCTTTGTGTTACAGAAATAAAACCGGAAGAATTTAAACTTGCATGTGCAAATAAATAAATTGTATCGTAAACTTCCTGAATCCATCCCAACCTAACGGAATAGGTCTCTTTTGTAAATCAAAGGATTTCTCACCCAAAGCAAGGAAGTAGCTGTCAGGTCCAGTGAGTCTTTGTACTGCAGAAGCTTAGAGAACATTCACAATTTATAGGAGTCAATTACTGTAGTTCAATGTGTTTTTTCATTCACAATTATTTACATCAATACTGCAATTATACTGAGAAGTACTATATATTAACTTTGATATCTAATTGTATTTCAAACACATACAAAAATGACAGTTTATATATTAATATACATATATATATATTATATGTGTGTATTACACAAATTCACAATTACAGTATAAATACATTTTATACATGTGATGATACAATGTGTTTTCCAAATCATAAGTATCCATTCTCTTTAATTATCCTTATAAAATCTCATAGTTTAAGCAAAGCTTAGGTATATCAATATATTATAAATAATTACCTGAAACATTTAGTAAAAATAATTATTATGTTATCAAACTTTCTGTTTCTGTTACAATATCTTTGATATTTCAACTTAAAATCGACTGGCTATCTTCGTTCCTTGCGTCTGTAGCTGGACATGGAACCTTCTGGAATCCTACATGTGGGTTGTTTACGTGCTTCGGGTTGCTCAAAATGTGACATTTAATGCTACATTTGACCAAAATAAAAATAAAAAGTGTGTGTGTGTGTGTGTGTGTGTGTGTGTGCGTGCGTGCATGTGTGTGTAAACATACAGAAACTTTACATATATATTATATAATATATATATATATAATATATATATATATGTCTGTATATATATGCATACGTATGTGTGTGTGTTTTAATTGGGGTTCAAAGAGGTTTGTGGCACCAACTATCATAGTTAGTCACCTGTTTCATTGAAAACCTTTAGAAAGAAGAGGAGGAAATGTGAGAGGAACCCCTAAAATCCACATTAAAACACAGATAATGCCTTACTTAAACATCAAAGACAGGATAAAGCCACGTTCCGTGACGGGGTGAGATGCTGTTTTGTCCCAAGTGCTGTTACTATATATGACATAATTCTCATGTGAATGACTGTCTGGCAACGTCTTTCCTAAAAACGCGAATTTGAAATGAGATTAGCTTTAGTCATTGGTTTTTAACGAATAGGTCAAGCTAAGCAGTGAAGCATAAGAGATGAAAACATCTCCTTATACATGGCGTCCAGCTATGTGTGACAGGTATTTGTCCCGACAGCAGGTGGGATTGTGGACAGTCTGTTATTTGTAATTTCCAAAATACTCTGTGATATATTGCTTTAGCTCTTTCCAGTTGGCACAAGCACATTACTAAATAAATGTCAGAAATAGCACACAGACTGCAGTGACTCAGTGGGTATATAGGTAAACAATTTTTTTGTTTTTTTTTGTTTTTTTAACAACACAAAATATATGGCGGTAAGATCTATTATCTAATAATCTTCTGAAGCTACCGTTTGGTAGAAAGGGTCTGTGAGCTGACGGAAGCCGGAGCTCCAACCTCTGTTCAGCACCGATGCTAGTCTTTCGTTAGCGCCTCCTGGCCCGCCCCGGTGCACTAGCTACGTGCGGAGGTGTTGTATGCGCGCAAGGCTAGTGCCGAGGAGCGTGTAGCTTCTGAAACCCTCTGGTGTGCTTTAATGCTCCGAGAAGACAGCTCAAACGGAAAAGTCAAAAAAGGAGGCCGTGTGAATCAGCGAAATCATAGATGTGAAGAGACCTGCACCCACCTCCAGTCTGTGGCCTTATGTGGCTTTATGTCCATGGTCCATAGTCAAGCAGATATGTTTCCGATCGTACATTTGGCACTCGTATTTGCCATTGGTCCAGCAAATGGCAAATGTTTGTGACCCTAGCGTATAAACGGGGCCTCGCGCAGTTCCACAACCCGCAGGGCGAGAAAAAGTCCCGTTTTTGTCACTTTTTTTTATTTTTATAAAAATATCTAAATTGTGCTCTCTCTCAAGATTACCAAGTCCACAGTTTTCTGGAAATTCTTCAGAAGAGACACTGCGGTTTCATGTTCCATGTGTAAAAAACTATGTCCATTGGCCTGCAGAGTAGAGAGGAGGCAGAGAATGAAAAAGGTTTGGGGGGAGGGGAGGAGGGTGGAAGGGGGGTGTCAGCGGAGGCGTTCAAGGGGGGGGGGGGGAGGCTGGCAGGAGCCTTAGCTCAGAGGAGATGGACAAACAGAGCACTGTCAGGAAGGAAAGGAGGAGAGAAAAGAGAGATCATGCTGGAAGTAGAAACGGCCATGCTGCAAGGAGAGAGGGAAAGAAGCTGGTCTTTAGAGGAGGGTCCTTCAGCTAACAGCTGTATCTGTGGAGAGAGGAGGAGGAGGAGGAGGAGGAGCCGGCTGCAGGCCGTGGCAAGGGGAGGGGGCGGGGACTATATCTAGCACATTGAAACCCACAAAGATACATGACACTGGCCAATAGCTGGAGGGATGAAGGGACAAACAAGACTGGTCCTGTCCTGGTACAGCCAATAGACTGGTGATCTATTGACATAGATCTCTGTTTAATAGACTGTTGATCTATTGACATAGATCTATGAACGATACAGACAGTGGATGTGAAGGCTGTAGATGTCCAGGTGGCTTTAGGACCCAGAACCATCTGACTGGCAGTGACCATTGGTCAGCCAATAGGGGGCTCCAGTCACTGAAACGGTCACAGTGAAAATGGATCTTGGTTTCTGAATCCTTCTTGATTAACTACAGGACTACTAGACCACTACCGGAATTCCGTCTCACCACGGACTACAGGACTATCATACTGCCAGATTACTGGACTACCAGACCAACAGACTACTAAAATATCTGACTACCAATAGAGCCAATGGACTACTTGACTACCGGACTGCTAGACTGCCAGAGCCACTGGACCATCAGACTACCCTAGATGACTAGTAGATGTCAATATTACAGGAGTAACAGACTGCTGGAGTACTGGCCTACTAAAGTGGACCTTTGAGTTGTCCCAGACTGGGCACTTCTGGACAAGCATGGTGTCTTAATCTAAGGAATCAAACATGTGTGTTTGTGTGTGTGTGTGTGTGTGTGTGTGTGTGTGGTGGGAGGTCTAAGACAGGATTTGCACATCTGGTACGAAATCACCAGAAAAGACCAGATTCGATCGTGAAACATCACAATGAGACGTCGGCTGTGGCGGTAACTGAACTTTGGATACTGCACCACCACGGATGTATTCAATTGGTGACAACTGCATTAAGGGCAACCCATTCCGATGCTACTAGTCTATAGGTACAGGAGGAGTGAAGCATGGATCACAGGAAATCCCAGCATGCTCTGTGGGACTGCCTCATGCACAACCTCCACCGGTACCATAGCAACGAGAAGACGAAGAGGAGGATGAGGATGGCCGTCAGACAGACGAAAAGCGTGGGAATCACATTACCTTCAGGATCTTGTCTCCAGGCCGGAGCAGCGGCGAAGCTGGCCCATCAGGCTGTACCCTAGTAACAAAGATACCCTATAAGTCAAAATGATACCAGGTTAGGAACACATGTTGAGGAGCGCTTAGAATCTTTGCCTTTCTGCTTCCTGTTTTTTGGTTGTTTTTTTTTGTGGTTGTTTTTTTTTTTTTTACTGATCTCCGATCCGACTCACGTTGTGACGACTGTCGCTTTAGTTGAAGTGAGCTCCTAGGTTGCACACAGGTCAAAGTGACCAGAGGCAGCTCTGGGTTCTGAGGGTCAAAGACAACTGGAGGTAAAGCTATTTCCGCCGTCTCTATGGAGACAGGCCGTCTCTAGGGAGACAGGCCGTCTCTAGGGAGACAGGCGGCAACAGGCCTACTGGGAAACATGTACTTGTGGTTTCTCAACTAACCACAAGTATTGAACGGAAACTCCAAAAGGGACCTAAGTCAAGGCAGAGATTATAAATTCACCAAAATAAATGCAGAACAAAGTGAGGTGAGGTTTTGTATTGACGTGGCTAAACAGTTATAAAGTCGACAGGCCCTGCCCTGACCAGAGGGACCACTGCTGTGACTCTCAGGTCAGGGGTGGGCCTGGAACGTTCCTAGAAAAGGTTCCTTCTTGTGGAAGAAACATCTCATCCAAGGTACTTGCCACATTAGTTTTACCAAAGTTTTTAGTTTTACCACAGTCCACCAATAACAAACTTTAGTACACCTTTTAGAGAGGGATTCTTCCTCAAACACAACCATGAGATCATGTCAGAAGCAGTGATGGATATCAGTCTATCAGTTACAAACAGCAGCCTGCCAATACTGTTTGTTTGCTCATCCCAAGTTCTCACAGAAGTGTGAGGATTGCTGCCTGGTTAATACCGCAGAAACTTGGTTTCTACTGCCTGGTTTAGACTGCAGCAGCCTAGATAGAACAGTGCGGTAGCTGGTACTGGCAGATGTTACCATAGCAACTCTGAGGCAGGCCATCCAGGAATGTGATTGGCTAGTCCTACAGCTAAGAACATGAAGCACATAGTCTACTGAATATCACAAGGACAGAACAGACAGACATGCAAACGCACACAGACAGACAGACAACGATGCAGACCGACACACAAAACAGACTTGTAGACAGACAGACAGGCCAATTTATGTTTTCACAAGCTACATTGTGATTAATTATGTAAATCCGCCCCCAAATTGTCTCGAGGCGGAGTACAAGTCAGCTGAAGTGGAAAGGGCTCATGTCTAAGGAGGCGTCAATTGGCCGTTCAGCGGAAGACAGGCAATAGACAGATGTATATGGAGCAGGCCTTACCAGGTCAGAGGGCTTAAAGGGATTCCCTTGGCCACTGAGTCCTCCTGAGATACTGAAGCCAAGGCCTGGGTTCTTCTCTATCCTCACACACAGCTGCTGCAGAACACAGAGCACATGCTTGTTGTTACCCGCTCAGAGACAGACCGATACAGACGCAGGAGACAGAGAGAGTGAGGAATGTACCCCACCTGCTCCTGGAAACCGTCCATGCTCTTCTGTCCTTTGGTCTGAAGAAGGCAGCGTGCACTCTGGGGCCGAGGGTTAGTGGTGATGGCCTTCTGGTACTGGGGGTGGTTGGAGGAGGGACCACTCTGGTATTGGTTGGAGGAGGGGCCAGTCTGGTACTGAGGGTGGTTGGAGGAGGAGCCAGTCTGGTACTGGGGGTGATTGGAGGAGGAGCCAGTCTGGTATTGGTTGGAGGAGGAGCCAGTCTGGTATTGGTTGGAGGAGGAGCCAGTCTGGTACTGAGGGTGATTGGAGGAGGAGCCAGTCTGGTATTGGTTGGAGGAGGAGCTAGTCTGATATTGGTTGGAGGAGGGACCAGTCTGGTACTGAGGGTGGTTGGAGGAGCCAGTCTGGTATTGGTTGGAGGAGGAGGGGCCAGTCTGGTACTGGGGGTGATTGGAGGAGGAGCCAGTCTGGTATTGGTTGGAGGAGGAGCCAGTCTGGTATTGGTTGGAGGTGGGGCCAGTCTGGTATTGGTTGGAGGAGGAGCCAGTCTGATACTGAGGGTGGTTGGAGGCAGAGCCAGTCTGGTACTGGTTGGAAGAGTGTATAGCCATGGTCATGCTAGGTTGGTATTGGGGGTTGGCTGATGGGGATATGGCCATGGGCAGGCCTGCCTGGTACTGCTGGATGGAGATCTTGTTTATAGCTCCTTCGTACTGCTGTTCCCTTCCCGAGCGGTGTGGGGGAGTGGCCGAGGCTGAGGTCACTATCATGGTCTGTGATTGGTGGGGGACGTGGCCTGCCTGTGGGTAATTCAGCCCGTTAGGCAGAGAGTCAGGAAGCTGAAAAGATGCAAATGTCTGGTCTTACAAGATGGCGAAGGACACGGATGAGGTGCAGCGTGTGACGGTATGTTGGCACACACACACACATGCGCACACCTACACACCTACGCACGTACACACGCATACATTGTGGTTTACATTCTGACCTTGCAGAAACAAAGGGCTCGCTTAAAAGGTTCCTCAGTTGTGTGAGAACGCTGAAAGGAACCCCTTTATGATTTCATATAGTGATAACCTCCAGTGATGGAACACTCCCACACCAAATGAAAGCCAGATAGGACAGTGAAAATAATGTTGCTAGAGAGACAGGGTGAACATGAAGCATTTTTGCAGTGAAACCAGCTGGAACCATCATTGAAGTAAAACTCACACTTCTCTATCTCTCTGTCACACACACACACGCACACACACCTCTCTATCTCTTTCACTCACACACACACACACACAAACATCTCTATCTCTCTCTCACACACACACACACACACCTCTCTATCTCTCTCTCTCACACACACACACACACACACCTCTATCGCTCTCTCTCTCTCACACACACACACACACACACACCTCTCTATCTCTCTCTCACACACACACACACCTTTCTATCTCTCTCACACACACACACACACCTCTCTATCTCTCTCTCTCTTACACACACACACCTTTCTATCTCTCTTACACACACACACACACCTCTCTCTCTCACACACACACACACACACACCGATCACCAGCTGTGAGATTTAAGGAAGCTAGGCTGAGAGTGAAATACGGACGAGACAGCGTTGCCACGTCGCCGAAGGGTGTACCAACCTTCTTCATGATTTCAGGGGGCACGTCCCTGCGGCCCAAAGAGTAGGGCGCCCACTGGCCTCCGCCCGGCGCCCCCTCCTGGCCGTTGTCCAGCATGCCGCCCTGCTGGGAGGGGCTCTGCAGACATACACATATATTCAGAGGTGTGGCTCGGTCAAGTACTTGCCCTAAACCAAACACCATCCTGCCTTAACTTGACCCATGACTTTACCCCAAACCCTGCTCTAACCCCAATGCCTGACCTTTACCTCGACCCTGCCAGGACCCTGTCCTCATCCCAAACGTGACCCCTACTTTAACCCAGCCCTAAAAGCTAAACATCTAACCCCTAACTGTCACCTTGCCCCGACCTGAACGTCTGAAACGTTGCTCACCCTGACCTGTGACTGAAATAACAGGGATGAAACAGCGGTTGTATCATCCTGCTGTTGCTTTTCCTGTCAAGCCCCTCAACACCTGTCTTCTCTTAAACAGGGTCTCCAACCCCGTTCCCCAGAGAGCTCAAATTCTGTAGGTTTCAGCTCCAACACCAGTTGTAGCTGAATCCCGATTCAGCACTTCAATCTGGTCATTATTTGAACAAGGGGAGACGTATAGGGTGTTAAGGAAAGCCTACAGGAAGGTATCCCTCCAGGAGCACAGTTAGACACAGTTAGAGTCCCCCCCCCCCCTCAGTTCCCAACACTTTTCCCCCTTGTCTGCCTGCGTCTATTCTTCCGGCCACCACTAGAGGGAGGCAGCCACCGTCCAGAGCGATAACACCACAGAAGAAGCGAAGGAGACAGCTGACACATAGACAAGACACACCAGCTGAAACGAACGACACGGCCGTTGCCTAGGTAACACACACAGCCAGGTAGATGACACACGCGGAGCAGACAGGTGTCACGGAGACGGAGATGGATGGGCTGTGGTGCCGGGTCGTTATCTTTCTCAGTAATGGCGTCTGTCTCTAATCGCCATCTCTCTCTGTTATCATCCCCCGCGCAATCACGTCTGTGGCAGTCGTCAGCGTCAGTTATAATCCCCTGTGTCAGTTGCAATCTTCTCTGTGTGTCAGTTATCATCCTCGGTGTCGGTTACCATCTCTGTCAACCGTCCTCCTGTCTCTTAGTAACGCTCGCTGTCACTCATCATCCTCACCGTCAGTATGAATCTGTGTCTGTGAGTCTGCCAGCTAGTCTGCGTGTCGTTGCGACATTCTGTAGCAATACTGCCTCCCTGCCCTGCTAAAGGATGCTCCCAAACTCACACCCCACAGTTGCTAAGCTATCAACGATCAAGGATCGATCGGTATCAATACATACAGGGAACTATACGTACGCATGCTTGAATATCAATCAGAAATCACAGTCAAAGGCCTGCACAGTAACCATGGTAACAGCACTAGAGTGACCCTGAGTGAGCTAAGGAGATTGTCTGTCCTGGTTGTGATGTCATACTCACGTTGAGTAGAGGTAGCCAGTGAGAGGTTTGGTTCTCATGCTTTGTGTTATTGTAAAAGTTTATAGTCATGCTTCTGCCGGCATGCGATGCATAGCCTCCGGAACACAGCATGCCAAAGTTTACTGTGTTGTGCTTAAGGACAGCGCTCTGATTGGAGGAAAACAATCACATGACATGAGTGAGTGGGGTGGGGGGGGGGGGGGGCGGTGGCAGTCAGGTGGGTGGTGCTGGCGCCACGGAGCTTGACAAACAGAACAACAGCACAGAGTTAAACAGTGACCCAGACACGTACACACATTAGTGAACATAGATATACATCAACACTGGCATGGAGTCCTGCTCGTTACTGATACAACACATCAATGTCTACTACAGACATGAGAGAGAGGTCAACGAGACAGAGCCAGTCCACCATTCAGACTTCTGTCTGGGAGATCTTTCTCCAAGGTAAGTACAGGAAGTAGAATGCATTAGCCTTGCAAAGTAGATACAATGTACTCTTCTTAAAATGAGATATTAGGGACAGATGGAGGAGAGAGAAGAGTGAAAAGAGAGACGCGAGAGGGAGACGTGGGAGAGAGAGAGAGAGAGGGACAGGAGAGAAGAAGCAGTCGGTCAGCCTATCTCAGCGTCGTTACCGCAGAGACGGTAGCCGTGGGCGATAGCTTTTAACACGGGCTGGACAACGACAGGCAAGCGATGACCCTGAGACGCGCGATGCCACCAGCTGCCTGCTACGGGGCGAAGGGGCTGCGCTAGACTGAGAGGACGACTCACATACCCGGTCCAGCCTCTTGGACTCGATGTGGCGAAGCAGCTGCTGCCTCCAGTCCACCGGCATCTTGGAGGTGATGTCCTCAGGCTTGTTTGGCACGCCAGGCCTCGGCGCCGGCTCGGGGCTCTTCTCGGTGCACGTGCTCAGGTTGTAGTCCGGAGGCATCTTCTCCAGCAGCGCTGCCATGGTGGGCCGGGCCGACACGGGCCTGGCCTGAGAGGCTCCGTAGGTCTCCGTGCTGTAGCTCCGCGCCGACAGGGGGCGCCGCTGGGTCAGGCTCTTGGTGGGGTACGCCATGACTGGCTTCTTCTGCTCCTGGTAGGAGGAGTAGTCCTCCTCGTAGCGTCCGTTCCTCTTGTGCGTAGGCGGCTGGGCGTCGAGGAGGCTTCCCGCCAAGCTGTTGTGATCGTGGAGGCTGGAGAAGGGCAGCTGCCTGGCGTAGAGCTGCTCCGCCTGGTCCTGCGCTTCCTGGACGCGCCGGAACAGCGCCAGCTCCGTGGAGCTCACCAGCGAGTCGGCCCGGCGTAGGAAGCCCGGTCGTGAGCGCTGGGACGGGATGGGCTGCTGCTGCGGGGGAGCGGGGTTGTCCTCGTTGCCGGGCGACTGCGCGAAGGAGAACATCTCCAGGGGCGGGTAGCCACGGTAAACCCGCGGGCTGATCAACTCCTTGGGAAGCGTCTTCCCCGGTTGGTTGACGTACTCGGGGGTGTTGGGGAAGGGAGGGGGGGCGCGTCTCTCCAAGGGGCCCTGGGGGTTGAAGCTCTGGTCAAAATGGTAGACCTTCTTAGGGACGGCGGGCTTCTGCTGGCCGGCCTTGGAGGGGCCGTAGTCCAAGTCGTCGTCCAGCATGGGGGCGGACTGGCTCCTGGACATGCTCTGCTCCCCCAGGCCCCCCATCCCCTGGCTGGGCATCTCGGAGCGCTCCACGCTGCCCTGGTGCTCGATGCTGGAGCTGTAGCTATCCATGGGAATGCTGTACACCTTGTAGGAGCCCATGTCCATCTCGTCGATGCTTTGGCTCTTCTTGAACTTGGCCTTCACTTCCTTCATCATGGGAGAGAGGCGCTCCGAGCTCTTGCTCATCACCATGGCGACCTTGGTGGGGTCCTTCCTGGGCTGGCCGTGAGCGAAGATGGTGGCTCCGCCCTGGCCCCGCCCCCCTCCCTGGCCCTGGCCCCGCCCCCCACTCTGCGCCGGATCCAGGTAGCTCCAGTTCCCGGCGGAGGGGAAGGGGCCCTGCATCTCGGCGAGTTGCCCCTCGAAGTCCTTCCGGTCTGGGCGGGGACTGGAGGAGGGCGTGGGGTCGAGGCGGGAAGGGAAGGCGGTGCGGTCCTCAAAGGGACTCGGGGTGCGCGTCCAGTTCTGCCAGGGGTTGGCCGGGGCGGGGGGAGGCACTTGGTTGTCGGGGGTGGCGCGGGCATTGTGGAAGGGGTGTGGCGTCTGCTCCAGCTCCAGGGGCACGCCCACAATGCGCTCCTGCCTCATCAGGGGCCGGCGCCCGTGGGTGGAGGCGCTACGCGGCTTGGAACCCAACATGGGGTTCCCCGCGCTCCCAGCAGAGGGCTCCAGAGGGGCCTCCTCGGACACGAAGCCGGTGTTGTCGTAGTGCGGAACCTCGCTCCAGCTGTCGTAGGAGTCGCTGAGGGGGCGCCGTTCGCCACGCTGCTGCAGCGTGCCGGACGGAGGGGTCTCCCTCTGGCTCAGCAGGGGCTTGGTCTCCAGAGGCTTGGGGAACGACTGTGCCAGCCTGGGACACGGAAACACAAGCAGACAAGCACACGCACCACGTAATCGCACCGGAGTCATAAACACACTGACTCACTGTCAGGTTGGTGTGCGTGTGCATCCATGCATGTGTGTGTGTGTGTGTGTGTGTACCTGTTGGTCCAGTGTGTCTGGGGCCCACCGTCCTTCCCTGGGGTGTGCATGGCGGTGTTGGGAGGAGGGTTGGAGGACCCAGAGGAGCCTTGCGACGGGGAGTAGTCAGAGTAAGTGGCAGAGGAACCGCTGTGGTTCACGCACTGCATCTTGTCTGCCTCCGACTCGTCTGTGGACTCTGGGGACGGGAGGGGGCGGGGTTTAGAGTCTAGGTTAAGGGCCGCTCACCTGTTGGTTGCCCACACCTGTGAGTCACACACACACACACACACACACCTTTCTTGTCCTTGCCCAGCAGTACCACCTTGGGCTTGTACATGGGGGGGTCCACCAGCGTGGGCCGCATGTCTGAGATCCGGATGTCATTCGGGGAGCCTCCCATGGAGTCCTGCAGACACACACACGCCGGCGACGGGTAAAATGGCTATTTGGGACACACGCTCAGGCAGACACAGGTTCACACACATATACACAGGCAAACACATGGCTGCAGACACACACAGAGACCCCACCACTGAAACAGAGAGATGTTGCGTGTACGTGTGTGTCTGTGTGTGCATGCGCATGCACGTGGTGTGTGCAGGCATCCGTCTATGTGTGTGCCACACGGCCTCAAAGGCAGTCTCAGGTGACAAGTCTACTTGTTATGATCCGGTGGGTGACCGAGGCCAGCCAGGAGTGTTTAGGGTCAGGGTCAGTCAGAGGTCAGAGGTCGTGTGCGTGAGGTCAGACCGCTTCTGTCTGACTTACGAGGAGGCGGTAGCGGGCCGAGCCTGCAGGCGGGAGCTCCGGCAGAGGATTCTGGGAGACCACGCCATGTAAAGCAATCTAAGCAGAACAACAACCACAGACACACACACACACACACAAAACGAGCACAAACGCCGAAAACACACACACACACAGAAACACACAAAAAGATGGAGAGGTGTGTTCATGGCATCTCATCGCCATAACCAGACCTGCTGATGACGTTGCTATGGTAATGACGGGGTGGGGTGGGGTGGGAGGGGCGGCGCGAAGCGGTGTGGCGTAACCATGGATACAGAGAGAGACTCAACACTGACCGTACCCATGTTGTTATGCTAGCCCCGTCCCTATAATGAAGTAGCCTTGCACACCTTATGTTGTAGCCCCACCCACACAACATTGAGGCCCAGTTTTCACCTGACTACAGTCTACACCCAACACACTGTATGTCTGTGTGTGTGTGTGTGTGTGTCTCTTTTTCACCTCTGAACTTTCAGTAAGATCCTCCTTATCCTTCCTCATGGGGATGTCGATAGCAGAGTTGTGGCTGGATCCCTGCTCTGCTAGCTGTGCCTGAGAAAAGTCCTGCATGTCTCTTTCTAAAACCTGACGCACAACACACACACACAATATGACACAAAATATAACGGGTGTGTGTTTAACATGCCTGCGTAAAGGTAGTAGGTGAAGTGGGTATACGTCTGAGTGTGTAAAGGTTGTGTGTTGGTGCTTAGTGTGTGTGTGTGTGTTTAACATGCCTGTGTAAAGGGTTGTAGGTGAAGTGGGTATGAGTGTGTAACGGTTGTGTGTTGGTGTGTGTGTGTGTGTTTAACATGCCCGTATAAAGGGTTGTAGGTGAAGTGGGTTTGCATCTGAGTGTGTAAAGGTTGTGTGTTGGTGCTTAGTGTGTGTATGTGTATGTGTTTAACATGCCTGTGTAAAGGGTTGTAGATGAACAGGGTCTGAGTGTGTAAAGGTTGTGTGTTGGTGCTTAGTGCTTGTGTGTGTGTTTGTATGTGTGTGTGCGTGCGTGTGTGTGTGTGTGTGTTGGTGTGTGTGTATTGGTGTGTGTGTGTGTTGGTGTGTGTGTATTGGTGTGTGTGTGTGTGTTACCTCTTTAGGGGGCAGAGGCCAGGGGGGCTCGTACTGCTCCTTGCTCAGATGCTCCATGTTGGTTCCAGAGGAGTTGGTGTTAGCTCCGCCCTGGTGTCCACTCTTGCCCACCAGAGTCTGGACCGACTTCACCATGTTCTTCAGGTCCTCAGGGTAAGGAGTAGGGTAGCGCTTCAGGTTAATCTCCACCTGAGGACGTTCATACACACACACACTGTTACGCTGGGACCACTTTCCACACACACACACACACACAGACACACACACACACACACACAAACACACACACACACACACACACACATGGTCGTACTCAGATCTGTCACCTGAACGCAACATCGTGTGTGAGTGGTGGTTTGGGTGTGGTGTTGTGCTAGTGTAGGTGTGTGTTGTGTTAGTGTAACTGTGGTGCTGTGCTAGTGTAGGTGTGTGTTGTGTTAGTGTAGCCGTGGTGTTGTGCTAGTGTAGGTGTGTGTTGTGTTAGTGTAGTCGTGGTGTTGTGCTAGTGTAGGTGTGTGTAGTTCTAGGGGAGGCATATGTGTAGTGCTGCATATGTGTATGTGTTGTGCTGGTGTAGGTGTGTGTTGAGGCGTGTGTTGTGCTAGTGTAGGTGTGTGTGTGGTGTGGTGTGTGTGTGTGGTGTGCGTGTGGTGTGTGTGTAGGTGTGTGTGTGGTGTGCTAGTGTAGGTGTGTGTGTGCTGTGCTAGCGTAGGTGTGTGTGCGGTGTGCTAGCGTAGGTGTGTGTGCGGTGTGCTAGCGAAGGTGTGTGTGCGGTGTGCTAGCGTAGGTGTGTGTGTGGTGTGCTAGAGTAGGTGTGTGTGTGCTGTACTAGCGTAGGTGTGTGTGTGGTGTGCTAGCATAGGTGTGTGTGTGGTGTGCTAGCGTAGGTGTGTGTGCAGTGTGCTAGCGTAGGTGTGTGTGCGGTGTGCTAGCGTAGGTGTGTGTGTGGTGTGCTAGCATAGGTGTGTGTGTGGTGTGCTAGCGTAGGTGTGTGTGTGGTGTGCTAGCGTAGGTGTGTGTAGGTATTCTGGATGAAAGAGGAACCTTGACTTTGCCAGAGTTGTCCTCCTCTTCCTTCTTCTCTTCAAACTCGAAGGCCACTGTCATCCTCTGCTGCCTCTGCTCCTCCCACAGGGTGGGGTTGAAGCTGTCTGTGTCCGACTGGTAGTCTGGAGAACACACACACACACAGAGACACACAGACACACACACACAGACACACGACACACACACAGACACACACAGACACACGACACACAGACACACACACTGTTACACTTGGATCTCTCTCCCACGCATGTAAGCAAACACGCAAGCGGACGTGTACACGCGCACACGCACGCACGCAAGGCTACCTTCGTCGTGCCGTGGTTGCTGGGGGAACATGTAGTTAGTGAGGACTCTCTGCTTGGTCTCTGGGTGAGCCTCCGTCTGGAGGGGGATGAGAGCCTTGGACTGCCCAGACACACACACACGCACACACACACATGCACCCATACATACACAAAACACACATGCATGCCCACATGTACATCCACACACACACACACACAGCTGGTTAGTGTGCTTAGCTCACAGAGTTGACCTACTTTACACCAGTAGAGGCATTGTCCTCTACCATATATAATCATTTAACGCTACAACAAGTCATCACCGTGTCTCCGCGATTGTATAGAATAACATCTGTACGGCAACAGGCCAGTAAATCTTCAAACGTGTCTACCTGATTGTCTGAGAGCCACAGAGCAGCCAGGTCTTTGAGTTTGGTGAAGGTGAAAGGTAGATTCTTTAACCTGCGAGACGCCAAAGATAAAGGGGAGGAGAGGAGGGGCGAGAGGACGCAAGAGACAAGTCAGAGTGAAGGAGACGGCACGTACGCAGGGTGACATGCAGAGGGTGCGTCGCTACGGAGGAAGAGAGAGGCACCTGTTGTCGCTGAGGTTGAGGACTCGCAGCTTGGTCATCTGTCCTATTTCGTCGGGCAGGAACTCCAGTTTGTTGGAGCGGAGAGACATGACGGTCACGTTCCTGCAGTTGCCGATCTGAAACGAACCGCCGTCCCGTTAAATGGGCGTGGGTGTGTGTGCGTCCAGGCGTGCGTGTGCGGGCGGATAGAGAAACACGCTGGGGTGTGTGAACGTGCGTGTTTGTAAACCTACCTCCCTGGGCAGCTCGGTGAGGAAGTTCTCATCCGCAGCGAAGGTCCTGAGGTTGGTCAGGTAGCCGATGGTAGGAGGCAGAGACTCCAGCTCATTACAGCTGCAGTCGAACTCCTCCAGCAGGGACAGACTGTAGGCAGAGCTTCATTCAGACACGCCTCAACTACCGTCATGCTGACTGGAGTTATCTATAGTTTCAATATATCATCTACCATCACACTAACCGGAATCATCTATAGTTTCAATATATCATCTACCATCACACTAACCGGATTAATCTATAGTTTAAATATATAATCTACCATCACACTAACCGGAATCATCTATAGTTTAAATATATCACCTACCATCACACTAACCGGAATAATCTACAGTTTAAATATATCATCTACCATCACACTAACCACATTAATCTATAGTTTAAATTTATTATCTACCATCACACTAACCGGAATCATCTATAGTTTAAATATATCATCTACCATCACACTAACCGGATTAATCTACAGTTTAAATATATCATCTACCATCACATTCACCGTAATAATCTACAGTTTAAATATATCATCTACCATCACACTATCATATTGATTAACTGACTTAATACAATGACAGATAATATACAATGGAAACAGACTATACTACCACAAATGTCAACTACTGTTAAACCATCCATCTTATATAAACCACCATCATTCTATATCAACTACCATGGAAATAATAATAACCTACCATCAATCTACCACACATCTCAACCACTGTCAAACTATCCCCTTCATATTTTATAAACTACCATCAGATTATATCAACTATCATCAGATTATATCAACTATCATCAGATTATATCAACTATCATCAGGCAACTATATATTTGAGGGATGAGGCTATGGGGACCAGTGGACATGATGTGTCAAGGATGATTATTACTGACCAGTTTCAACCGGTTCAAGATCAGTCTTAGACCACTGACGTTTGACGTTCTGACCTCTGACTCAATTCAATCATTGGCCCTGAGAGACGGCGATAGACAGTTTCGTAGCTGACCTGAAGTCACGGGGCCCTTGCGTGAATCTGACTTCCGTCTTAGATGGAGGATGGAGATGATGTTATAGAAATACTTACAGTACGCAACTTCAATACAACAAAAGCCAATCTTTTACTGAGACTTGAACATACAGCAGATCTTAACTCCAAACGTACACATGACATTCTTAAACTTTAACTTACTTCTTAAGGCTAGTTTTAGTAGGCCTTAGAAGGCAGAGTGTTTACTGAGTCAAACGATATCCCCGTGACTCTGTGTCCATCAGCAACTCTCTCTCTCTCTGTTATTGTCTTACTGTCCAGCTCTGTTCTCTCACTCTTTCTTCATATAGTGTGGCAGAGGGGAAAGGAAGAGGGAGAGGAAAACTGGGGTGTAGAAGACGAGGAGAAAGGAGAAGGCTTAGGGAGCGAAGAAAGGATGTTAAGAGTTTGGGAAGAGAGGAGAGGAGAGGGGAGGGGAGGAGGAGAGAGGAGAGGAGGAGAGCTGGGGTGATCCGTGTCCAGGGTGTTGCTGGTGGTGGGGGGCCATCAGTAGAACATTAGAACACTATTAGTGGAACGTCCGTCCCAGGAGCCTGGCCAGCTGGTTCTCCAGACGGCAGTCCAGGGGGTCGCTGTTTGCGCGTGTCTGTCTGCGTGTGCGTGGGTGCGGGTGTGTGTGTGTATATCTGTCTGGGTGTCTGAGTGCGACTGCGTGTGTCTGTGTGCGCCTGCTGTTTGACTCAATAAACACACTGTTGCCTTTGTGGACAGAATACAAAAAGGAGGAACGCAGGGATTGGCTGCCGGCTACTTACCCTAGTTTGGCTCGTCCACTAAGAGCCCATTTTAGATGCATGTGTAATAAACATAACACACAAAACCAACCAATGACAAACCAAGAAGAAAGGGTGCACAGAAAACAGTTTCTCAGGATTGGTGGGTTGGGCTATGGGCATGATAAGGATGAGTGACAGATGGGCAGGTGGCAACCCTCAGCTAGCACACTAGCACCCACAGTGTCTAAATGTGTGCTAGGTTACTAGTGCTCTAGTGTACTAGATTACTATTGATCTGGTATGTTGCATTACAATTATACCAGTAAACAAGTTTACTAATGTACTACACCGGTGAACTAGATGACTACTTTTACTAGTTGTACTAGAGTGCTAGCCTTGTAATGAAGCGTGTGACCTAGATTGCTAGTGTACTACCTCAGTGAGTTAGAAAAAGCATGTGCGGTACAGACGCTATGCTAGTGTACGACTGAGCAGGCGTGCTTAGGTGAGCATTTGCACTTGGCTGCTCGCACACTCACCTCCCGATGGTGTTAGGCAGTGAGGTGAGCTGGTTGTCGTCTACTTTGAGAGTGGTGAGTTTCTTCAACATTCCTG
>BROE01000026.1:7762980-7812902 GCA_036571765.1 Plecoglossus altivelis
CTCTCTCTCTCCCTCTCTCTCTCGGCTGGAGGTCTGAGGTAGCTCAATCTCTTCCTCTAAATTTACATCTCGGCCTGGATTAACATTTTTCCTATGCATCCCTCTAATTGGCATTTCTGTCTGAACATGCAGCGCTCACCGGCCCTGCTACTGTATATAGATCCAATCAGGCCACACGTAGATGCATAGAGAGAGAAGGAGGAGGGGGAGAGAAAGCGAGAGAGTGGGTGGAGGGGGGAGGGGAGAACGTGAGAGGAGGGAGAGAGAGAGAGAAAGAGGGAAAAGGTAGAGAGACGGAGAGGAAAAAAAGAAAGGGAGTGGGTAAGACGGAGAAAAAGACGGAGAAAAAAGAGGTCTATGAAGAGAGAGGAACGGGTATTAGAGTAATCTGCATTAGAGGGCACCGGATTCCACCAGCTTCAGCCTCTCAGTCACACCCCGCAACATCCACGGCCGGGGCACGACTCGTAAGCGCCAGTCCATAATGGTCGTACCACCACGATTTCACGCCAACCTTTTCTTCCATTGATCGGCCAATTAGCACTGCACGACACTGAGCTGGTGCATGTACTTAACCGTTTGCCCGGAATGCAATTATGAAACAACCCCCCCCCCCCCCCCAAAAAAAGGGATCAAACAGAGATGACGGCTGGTCGCCGTGGGGGACTGAGCGGTTGCTGTGGGAGACGCTCAGTTGTGGAAGGTAGCAGATTACAGGGATGAGGCAGGCTTGGAGTATGGAACCTCTCAGAGGAGCTCGCATTAGTACACAACAAGGTTGGAACTACAGGTTTGGACCTCTTATCGGGGAAAAAAAAAAGTAAAAACACACTTCATGCGATCTTTTATTTAAACATGGAGCCTGCTCCGGAAAAATGTCCCAGGGCTATGACTTCTGCGTCTGTGATCGTACCTCAGGAAAATGCCGGAACGTCTTTTTGCGTCATAGACCTGTGCCGACTAAATTTATTCCAGTCTTCTCATCACAGTTACTACGTTCTGACGTGTAGCGAAGCCTACACCAGGCGTCTCCATACTGGAGTTACATAGACATGAGGTTCAGGAGAACACAGCCCACTCCATAACTCCTTCCCGCACGCCAACAGTATGGCAGAATACAATACACAACTGACAATCTTCCTGTCATCTTCATGTGTCAATGTATTATATTCTACAACCCTCCATATCCTGTCTCCACCTCCCCCTCTGCTCCCTATGCTTCTCTACCGGCTTTTCAGGTTCCATGCAGGTTCCATGCAGGTCCCATGCAGGTCCCATGCAGGTTCCATGCAGGTCCCATGCAGGTTCCATGCAGGTCCCATGCAGGTCCCATGCAGGTTTCACGCAGGTTCCATGCAGGTTTCACGCAGGTTCCATGCAGGTTTCACGCAGGTTCCACGCAGGTTCCACGCAGGTTCCACGCAGGTTCCACGCAGGTCCCACGCAGGTTCCACGCAGGTCCCACGCAGGTTCCATGCAGGTCCCATGCAGGTTTCACGCAGGTTCCACGCAGGTTCCACGCAGGTTGCACGCAGGGTTTACAGGTTCCGACCATGTGATCTGCTGTGTTCTGGCCACCCAGGTGTTTGATCAATGAGTCAAAACTACCCTTGTGATGTAAATATGAGTCACGTGTTGACTGCCAGCTTGACAGAGGCTGATGACGCCCGAGGAGCAAGAGGTGTGTTCTCTCGCTAGAACCACAGTGAGGAGAACATCTGTAGGATCCATCGGTTCTGATTGCAGACAGAAGCGCGAGGATCGTCAGGTGTCTGGTCTAACCGGCCGGTGGGGAGCGCTGGCACAGAGATCAAGACACAGCGCTGTTCGCAAGCGTCAGACCACACGATCAGAGATCAAGACACAGCGCTGTTCGCAAGCGTCAGACCACACGATCAGAGAGTCCGTCAGAGAGCCTCTGCGTCCGTTGCGGTCTGAATCAGTTGATGTTATAATCAGCCAGGGTTCGAATCAGTCAGAGTCTGAGTCGAACGGGAGTCAAATCCGACTTTCCTGGTCAAGAGACAGTTTAAGTCATTTATTCAGACCAGATTGCGCTCGGCAAGTGGAACCTGCTAGGCTCTCAAATCCAGCCACGCAGGAGGAGAAGAGTAAGTTCTTTCATGTCCTGAGCTCTACATTACACTCTAGATCTCCGTGGCAACATATTGGAGAGCGTGTGGGAGTTTACAGCTAGGAACATCTTGTTCTCATGAAGTCACTCATTCATTATAGAGTAAAACAGGACAAGCTAGCTGGTTTAACTGGTTAACTTGCTTGGAAATGGACAGGGACAAGGTGTAGATGGTAGTTGGCAAATAGACTACCTAATGGTCGGGCACCGAGCCAGCCAGTGAGATAGCAAATTAGCAGAGAAGATGGCCAGGATGCTAACTGGCTACCTGTAGTTCATTTGATGAGGAATACAGCGAGACAAGCACATACTTACACACCTACACACAAACACTTATGCAGTCCTGCCTGCATTTTCACTGCTTTTAGTGGCCAGCTTCACCTCTGCTGCTGGAGATCAGCCTCACCGTCGCAATCAGAGGCCAGCCTCATCCCTGTTGAGGAAGGCAGTACCTCTCCCTCATTAGAGGCTAGTAATAGGCTGATAAAAGATCCCACCGTCATCACTCTGAAAGGCTAGCCTCATCACTCGTAGAGGCCAGCCTCGGAACCGCAATTAGAGGCCATCCACATCCAGTACTGTTCTGTCCTCCTGTCAGCCTCAGATGCATGGCCCAGTTCTCCCTGCCATGCCGCAGAGCAAGATGCAAAAGAGAGGGGGCGGGATGGGACTGTCCTCTCTCTCTTTCTCTCTCCCTCTCTCTCTCTCCCTCTCTCTCTCTCCCTATCTCTCTCTCCCTATCTCTCTCTCCCTCTCTCTCCCTCTTTCTCCCCCCCCTCTCTCTCTCTCCCTCTCTCTCTCTCCCTCCTCCTCTTTTCTGGATTAATAGAAAGAAGCGGTTTTGTACCTAATTCAGCCTCCTTGTTCAGCCAGAAGGAACTGGATCAGCTCCAACAACCTGTTTTCAAAGAGGTCAAAAGCAGAGACTGTATATCACCCCATACGAAGGGTGAGACACCCCATACGAAGGGTGAGACGCCCCATACGAAGGGTGAGACGCCCCATACGAAGGGTGAGACACCCCATACAAAGGGTGAGACGCCTCATACAAAGGGTGAGACACCCCATACGAAGGGTGAGACACGTCAACCGATTACCCAAGAGCCTTCGCGTTTTTTGTTTTTTTTTCCAATTCGGAACTTCTGTGTTCGACGGTATTGCTGTCTCAGACTGGATATATTCATCCTGGTCTCTGACTGCTGATGCTAGCCAACACTACCACGGGGGAGCAACAGAGGTCTGTTAGCTGTTAGTCTGCAAGGACAAACTCCTAAGAGTAACTTTAGCTTCACAGGTACATAACGGAAATGGTGGTAGAGCCTTTGGCTTCAGAACGAGAGGTTACAGTTTATAATTCACCGCTATAAGAAGGCATTGTTACTGGTTTGCTCATGCGTGGTGCGTTGCAGTGAGGTTGGTGCTGGTGCCAACTAGAACTGGTACAAGTGGTGATTTGGACAAGGAAGGGTGGTGGTTGTTTTTTTGGGGAGTGTGTTGAGTGGGACTGGTGACTGGGTTTTTGGTGCTGTATTTTAGGTAACCTTCCCAGAAGAGCCCCAGCAGCCTTAGATGTGCTTGGAACTGGAGGGAGGAGGAAGAGGAAGGGAGGGGGAGGAGAAGAGGGCGGAGGGGGCCAGGTAAGGCTGAATTAACAAGGGGAGGAGGATGGAGGAACGGAAGAAAGAGGAGGAGGAACAGGATGAGGGCAGAAGGGGAGGCAAGAGGGGGGAGGAATGGGGGAATGGATATAGCCAGAAGCAGGAACAGCATGTCTACTGTGAAAAGAGGGGAAGTGGATCAGTCAGCTTGACTACCTCACTCTCCCAAACCTAGCAACCCGCTCCCCATTTTTTTTCCAGAACCTGGCAACCCGCCCCCCTTTTTTCTCCTCAACCTGGCAACCCTCCTGGAACCATCCCCGAGTCATGTTCCTGACAGCCTGTCTGTCAGCAGCAAGCGGAGGCAATTGCTACACTGCACATTGTTAATTGCAATGTTATTGTCGCACCGTAGTTTTCTGTAGTGATCATTTTTGTACACTGTGCCTAGCAGCTAAGATCTGTTTATTTTGCAATGTGTCCAGCGGATGCGGACCATTCCAGTGACTCTGAATGCCAAAACACGGGTACAACGATCCACCCCTGATTCTTCATATCCCCCTGTAGGTTCCGCATGCATTATCTGAAGGTCTGCCAAATGTCTAAAAGGTCAAATGTAAATGTAATCCACCTGCACCGTTGCGGGGTGACGCTGGGACAAATCCACAGGATGGCTACGGCGACGCTCCCTCCTGTTCGGCACAGGAGGACAGGAGCCAGTCAATCATGGAACGAACACAGCTCCCCCCTGGGGCCCTTGCTAACAGAGTGGCGTCGCTACTTGCTGCCCTCGAAAACCCCCTCAGACAGACAAGCCTCAGCAACAGACTGTCACCTTCACCTGACTGACTGTCCACCTTCACACAGAGCCATGCTGAGTCCTGGAACTGTCTTCTATCTCTCCCCCTTCCTCCCCCCATCTCTCTCTCTCTCTCTCTCGCTGTCTCTCTCTCTCTCTCGCTGTCTCTCTCTCTCTCTCGCTGTCTCTCCCTTCCCTCTCTCTCTCTCTCATTCTCTCCACCTCTCCCTCCTGCTTGTTTAGCTTGTGCCAGCAGAGGATTGTGCCAAACTCTTGGTCTTGATATCCCTCCCTCTCTCTTTCTTTTTCTCACTCGCTCTTTCTAAAGTTATTTCTCTCACTCACATTCTGTGTGTGTGTGTGTGTGTATGCATGTTACAGGCATGTTACAGGTCATGCCTAGCCAGTGGAGTGAGTCAGCATGAAAGGGTGTTCCGTCCCACCTTAGTTTAAAGCGCGGTGGAACACCGTCAGGACAAACAGAGACTGTTTACCTCTCTGACCGAAACAGATTACCATGCAACCAACCCTCCGGCCTCAACGCTATGCCAACGGTCACCATGACGACCGGAGAGACTCCGCAGCGATGAGGCAGGTAAGGATTCCAGAATGTCCATCTGTATGACACTAGAAAATGCCAGTTCCCTAATGGGTAAAACAAGGAGGGTATGGAGGGAGGGAGGAATGTATGGATCTAGACCCAGATTTATAGTTGCATACATAACCTGGTAGAGGAACTGACTGATAAGGAAAGATAGATGAATGGATTGCAGGAGGGATGTAGGGATGGACAGACGGAGGGACAGAGGGATAGCTCGGCATGTGACCTACTGTATGTACTATGCTGAATTACGCAGCTGGAATGTAAACTATTCTGCCATGAAAACGCCCAGTCAGCATTCTACATAGATCCTGCCTCCCCAAGGACTTTCAGCTCGCAACTGCTGGTCCTCCCCTCATCCAGCGTCCCTCTCTGACACCCTGTCTGTCCTCCTGCCTTGCCACCTGTCTCTCTACGCACCTGTCTGTCTGTCAGCCAGCCAGCCAGCCTGTCCATTTGTCACTGTCCCCCTCCTCTACCTCGGTTCGTTCTGTTCGGTCGTGTGTTGACCACCGCTCTCGGAAGCTCGCACCAGCTCATCGTCACGTAGCTTTGAGTTTAAATACCCAGGCTGGGGTTACTTTGTGTTCCCTCAGCCAACCTCCTCGAGATGAGCTGGACTGGAGAGCTCAGGCTCTAATGGGTGCCTTAGGGGAGGGGATCTCTGTTCTCTATCTCTCTCTCTCCTTTCTTGCTTTCAGTCTCTCTCTCTCCCTCTCTCTTGAGTCCATTCTCTCTTTCAGTCTCTCTCTCTCTCTCTCGCCCTCTCTCCGGACTCCATTCTCTCTTTCAGTCTCTCTCTCGCCCTCTCTCCGGACTCCATTCTCTCTTTCAGTCTCTCTCTCTCTCGCCCTCTCTCCGGACTCCATTCTCTCTTTCAGTCTCTCCCCCTCACTGAGTGAACGCTACGGTCCTTTCAGACAGAACAAGACAGTGGGTCAGGTGGGTCCTGGGGCCATACGCAACCCTGCAAAGCCTGGCAATAATGATCCTCCAACACACATATGCACGTCCCGAGACGCACGTATGCCTGGAAATGTGCGCCCATGTTCCGCACGTCTCACGCTGTCAAACGCACACGCGTACAATCTGTACGCGTGCACGCATTCCCCACAAACACACCGGGGTCCGATCTATCGACAGAGGCGACATGGAGATGACAGGAGACATGGGGGGAATTAGGTGACATGGAGGTGATAGACATGGAGGAGTTATGGAGGTTATAGGAGACATGGAGGAGTTCTGGAGGTGATAGGAGACATGGAGGAGTTCTGGAGGTGATAGGTGACATGGAGGAGTTCTGGAGGTGATAGGAGTTATGGAGGTGATAGGAGACATGGAGGAGTTATGGAGGTGATAGGAGACATGGAGGACTTATGGAGGTGATAGGAGACATGGAGGACTTATGGAGGTGATAGGAGTTATGGAGGTGATAGGAGACATGGAGGAGTTATGGAGGTGATAGGAGACATGGAGGTGATAGGAGACATGGAGGAGTTATGGAGGTGATAGGAGACATGGAAGAGTTCTGGAGGTGATAGGAGACATGGAGGAGTTCTGGAGGTGATAGAAGGACAGCTTAATCCCACCACCTCCTGACAGGGAACACCTACAACACATAACCACAGCTGCTGAAGTACACTACACAGTACACAGAGGAACTGACAGCAAGCAGACTTTTCCATGGGTCTGAAATCGAACAGATGTGAAGCCAAATGCCAAGAACGTTCAGATCACACGGTGGAAGGAAGTTGCCATGGCATCATCATCACGACATCATTCCAGACCACCTACGCTACAGGTATGCCAATTGGTTGGAACCAACAGCCACACACTCTTCCCTCTCCCGTAAAAGCAAGGTTCTTGTTTTGCTTAGTTTAACGTTCCACCCCGTTATTCAGTGACACAGCCGTGAATAACAGTGGAGGAAAACGGCCAAAGGGCTAATGTCAGGCTGCGTGCTACCAGGGTGCGGGGCAGAGAGAGAGAGAGATGCGGTTGGTAGCGTGTTCTGTGGCCATATCTCTGTTTCTTGTCTGCCCTAGTCACAGAAGAGCTCGTTTCTAAATACGGGTGGGCGTTTGGACGGCCTGTAAAGGCAGCCACATTTAGACTATTAACAGTTTTTAGAGGAATCGAATATCAGACATTAAAGCACTGATAATAAGCAGTCTATTTAAATTGCATTTGGTCACTGCATTGAATGGAGGGTCACTTACGTTGAAGGCTCGAGTAATTGTCCATTTGGCAGCTCAATGTAAAGTGTCTTAGTCCGGTTGTAATTCCTGTCGCGGGCCGGAGCCGTCGGTAACGGGGAGCGCGTTGAAGATTTAAGCAGCATCACAGCAGCGCGCGGTTTGCCTCCGGGAGACAGCGTCTGCACGGGTCCCTATCATGATGGAATCCCTGGGCAGCCGCGTGTTGACGATCAAGGCCAGATGAAGATTAAAAGTCGTCCGGTAAAGCCCTATTATACAGTATTACTGAAGATGCTGTTGGTGTCAGTGTAAACTATATGAACTCCACATCATTGCCTAGCTAGCCTGTATCCGGGGCTTCAAGTTCATGACTGAATATTCAAGGCGCTGTCAAGTCCTATTACTGAGATGCGCGCAAGAAGGGAAAAAAAAGAGAAAGAATTATGTTGCGATCACAAAGCGCCTATTCCGTAACGCTTCTGAGAGATACCAGGTCTATTATCTTGCACCTTGAGTTATTTTATTGCATTGTCTTTCTTCGATATGCAGTTTAACGTTCTTCCCGGTGCGGAAAACGGATTCCTCACGAATGTAATCAAGGGAGTGTCTTTCCTCGCGCATCGCTACGGAAAGAGGAGAGTTGAGCGAAGGACAGAGCTACGGATGGAGATAGAACGGGGATGGAGATAGAACGGGGACGCAGGAGGAGTGGTCTGCGCGCGTGCGTCCAGGCGCGTGAGAGAGTGCGTGGCTAAGGAGTAATCTAGGATGATTAAACAGTTCACACCCATCTAAGCAGACGCACACACATTCTCTCTCACACACACACACAGACACACATACGTACATGCTGTATGTGAGAGTTAACATCCAGAGTTTTACTGGCATTGGTAACCATAGTGTTTCTTCACGATCGCCGTTCACCTGTGTCACCTCATGTCAAGCTCCATCTCTGTCACAGTCCATCTGTTCCTCTCTCTCATACATGTAGGTCAGTTCTCTGTCAGTGGAGCAATGTTCTCAGTCCAGAGAGGAGGACAGAGGGAGGGGGAGCAGTACCAAGAGGACTTGGAGAGGAGGAGCGAGAGAAGGAGGAGGAGAGGTGGAGGAGAGAAGGAAGAGATGGAAATGTGGAGGGGACGAGTTTCTCATCGGCCCGTCTGGACGTGCGACTGACCCATCGCAGAGCTCCGGACGCAAGTAAGACACAAAAAGCAGCTTTGTGCGATTCCAAGCTGTAGCTGGGATTCATTTGAACAGACGCCTGACTGTCTCCCAGCAAGCCCACCACTTGTCTTATCTCAAAACCAGCCTGTACTTCTAGAAATGTTTCCAGAAGAATTCATCTCAACGCACAGACTAACCCCCGGACATCACACGCGTCCTTCCTCTGCCCTTTCTCTCTGTCTTCTCAAGCACTCCTCCAAGCAACCCTCACCGCTCACTGCATCCCTAATCCTAACCACACACTCTGTCCTAACTCTAACCTCTGGTAATACAAACACACACGAATACAGTGTACACATACACACACCTATGCACGTACACATCTACACACATACTCACACCATCGCACACACACACACACACCTGGCCACACCAGAACAGTCACCTTCACTTCTGGGTGGCTGGGTCATCATTAAACCAGCGGTAAATGTTATCAGTCATGCTATGACTGTCTGGGACAGTGACATGGCTGTCAATCCACAACCCTTCCATGACCCCCTTTCATCTTCCTTCTCACCCACAAGCTTCCTGTCCATCTCTCTGTCCTAATGTTCTGAACAGATGCCACACCCACCCCCCCAGATCTGAGGTGTGAAGAGTCAGCACTTTTGACCGCAGAGGAGCTGCGTTGTAGCCAATAAGATGCTGCCCTCGTTTGTCGTAGCCAATAAGATGCTGTTCTCCTGTGCTGTAGCCAATGAGTTGCGTTTGAGCCCCTCTCTGGACCAAGATACGGTCATCTTGTGTCATCCAATGAGGTGCTGTTTCTCTGTGGCTCAGCCAATAACCTTACTGCTTCTGTAGTGTGTGGTAGCAGTGGCGTTTCTGGCTCAGGCTTGTACCTTTGGATCGTAGGGAAGTGGTGCAGGGCTAATGGAGAGCTTTGAGTCCGTTTGTTGCCATGTCTCCTGAAAGACTGAGCACACTAACTAGGAGAAGATGACTGTAAACAGCCATTGTTACCGCAAACAAGACTGACCTCATCTGAACAACATCGGAAGAGTTATCCCACTCCTGAATGGACACGCAAATAACGCATGCACGCTAACAAGCACACGCACACATTAAGCACACAAACACACAAACATAGGCTTATACACACACAGGTACAGACACGCACACACACATAACTCCCTGAGGAGTGTGTAGTGGTTGCCTTCTCTGGTTTAATGAAAGCTGTTCCCTGGACTACAGATTTAATTGGGACTTTGGTCCAAAGGCTTCTGGACTGAGGGCAGAAGAGAGATGTTCACAGTAAAGAAGAGAAGGAGAGAGGGAGGGAGAAAGAGAGGAACAAGGGAGGAACGGGAGGAGGAGGGAGGGGGGAAGAAGAGAGCGCAGAGAAAGGCGGAGAGAGCGAGTAAGAGAAAGCGACAAATAGAGAGAGGGAGAGAGCTGGGTTGGTGCTCCATTGCTCTCTTCCTCCATGACAGGTGGACTGTGAGATTCTGAAGGGGTCCCTGAATCACTGACGAAAGACGAGGGGGTGTGGAGGCAGAAGTGTGTGTGCGCGCGCATGTGCCTGTTTGCTTCTGAATGGAGAGACTGTACATCTGCACCAGAGACCCTCTACCAGCTTCCCTATGGGCTCCCTGTTACCATGGAAACCCCATCCTGCGCCGCCGAGTGCTGTGGAGGAGTAAATACCTGAGGAGGAAGAGGAGGAGGAGGAGGGGCAGGAGGGAGAGGGGAGCAGGAGGAGAAGAGAGGTATAGGTGTAGGAGAAAAGAGGAATGAGGAGGAGAGGTGGAGGTGATGGAGGACATAAAGGGAGGTGGAGAGGAGAGAAGGTAGAGGAAGAGGAGGAAATAGGGGGAGGAGGATGAGGAGGAGGATAGAGACGGAGGAGTAGGAGAGAGACGGAGGAGGAGAAGGGGAGAGAGATTTCCTTTGTGCCACATGCTAGTGCGTCATCTCCCAGTCCCACCACCCCCAGTCCAGTACAATCTCTCCTGGGACAAAATCTCAGGCCCAGCCTGTAGCCCAAACCTCCCCCCCCCCCAGCTGGCAGCCTCAGCCCCAGCCAGAAGCCTTAAATCCTAGCCCTTAGCCTCAGGCCTAGAAGAGTGATTATTTAAGGTCTCCAAACAGTGGACCTCCCAGAGTGGCCCTGGCCAGTATGACAGCTGCCAGCTTAGTGGTAATCACCAACACAGGCACAAGCGAGCGGACACATGTGAAATCAGCCTGGGGGGAAATACATCTGTGTGTCAGCAATGTGTGTGGGTGTGATTTGTGTGTGTAAGACAGAATGTGAGTGACAGCGATACGTGTGTGTGTGTGTGTGTGTGTGTGTGGGAGAGAGAGTATGTGTGTGACAGAGATACTATTGTGCTACAGTAGCTATATGAAGACATCAGTCTTGCTAGGTGCAGTTTCTCCCTCACTCCCTCTGCCTCTGTTGCTATGGAGACCAGGCCTAGTGATCAGCACAAGCAACAACCGGGAAGGGGGCTGCTGGGCTGCACCAATTAGGTTTTAGTGACATCATTGCCCTGCCCCCTCCAGGTTGCCTGTTGATGTTCAAACAGGAACAAAAACACTGCATCATCCTGTCATGTCACAGGTGATGTCACAACTGTATTTGAGAAAAGAGAGGAAGGAAACGGAACGGGAGGGGGAAAGAGGAGAGGGGACGTGTTTTTCCCCCCCCAGTGTTGCTCTCGTCTCCTCTCTTCTCCCCCCCCCGCTCTCCCTCTCTCCTCTCCAGCTGAGCATGTGCAGTGCCCGCTGGTGGAGATGATGTTACTTCTGCTCCAGATCTCATCTTCTCTGGTCCCTTCACCTGAGGCATGAACCAACCAGATCGCTACACACATGGCTTGTGGCCACAAAACAGTCGATGCGCACGCTCATACACATACAGAGGGAGAGTTTGGTGTTTGGCCTCAGGTGGTGGCATTTTGGAAAGGCTCTTTAGAAACAGTCACTGTCCACGAGACAGACACACAGCTACACTCACTCCTGTCCTTACCTGGTCAGGGAGACAGCCTGGAGGTCCTGAAGGCTGGATGTGAGTGGTTGAAATGGAGATCACTGGTGGGCGGGGCCTGTAGCTCCCTGAGCCGGCCTGTGATTGGTCTGATTGTCCTTCCTCATCTCCGCCTCCGAGGTTAAATAACTCCTCCTGCACCTGCCTTTTTAGCCCTGCCCCCCCTGGTCTAGCCAATCCTGCCAAGGTCTAGACTCTTAGATGATCGACTGTGACATCATCGTCCATGGTCCTGTCTGTCTACCCATCTGTCTGTCTGTAGTTTCTTAGTTGGCAGTCTGTATGTCTGAACCAATCTCATGTGACGTCACTTCTCCATGGATACCTGCGGTAGAGAAGAGAGAGAACGGGAAGGATTACTTCACATTGGGTTCGATCACCCACGTAGAACCAGGAGGAACCGAGTATACCCATGTGGAACCTGGTAGAACCAAAATGGGCCTACGTAGACCAGGGTTAATCAGGGAAGGATGCCTGGTCTACAGACCAGAGCAGACTCGTAGGTGGACTTAGGGCCTAGAGAGGAAGGAGGATAAAGCTCAGTGTTGAGAGCACTTGACAGTATTATCAAGGTTCAAATCCCCCCTGTACTGTACGTCACTTTCTATAAATGTCATCATCGGTAAACATAGCTGCCAGAACTACCCCACAGCCCATTGGCTACACACCGGTCATGTGACGACCAATCACATGACTCAACTCCTCGGCTCTCGGTTATGATTGGTTTACACTTACGCCCCCCCCCACACACACGTGTGTGACCTGAGGCCTGATTGGCTGGCGTGATGGACCACCAGTGAGATTGGGAAGAGGCAGTATTTATATCGGTGGCGGTGGCCGAGTGAGTCATTGTGAGGCAGGTTGGGAGGAGGAAAGGAGACCCAGGGAACACATGCCAGGACACACAGGCAAGGTGTTGAACTGTTCGCAGGTGCACTCTCAGCACTCAATGTTACCATGTCCCACTCACAGCTGGGCATGCTTTTTGGTCACTATCTCTCTCTCTCTCTCTCTCTCTCTCTCTCTCTCTCTCTCTCTCTCGATCTCTCTCTCTCTCTCTATCTCTCTCTCTCTCTCTCTAAGTTCCCAATTTCTCTCGCTCTCTCTCTCTCTCTCTCTCTCTCTCTTTCTCTCGCTCTCTCCTCTCTCTCTCCTCTTCTCTCTCTCTCTCTCTCTCTCTCTCTCTCTCTCTCTCATCTCTCTCTCTCTCTTCTCTCTTCTCTCTAGTTCCCAACTTCTCCCGCTCATGTCTCTCTCTCTCTCTCTTCTCTCTCTTTCTCTCTCCCTCACTCTCATCTCTCTCTCTTGTTCTCTTCTTCTCTCTCTCTCTTCCCTCTCTCTTCTCTCTCTTCTCTTACTCTCTTTTCTCTCTCTTTCTTCTCTCTCCTCTTTTCTCTCTCTCTCTCTCTCTCCCTCTCTCTCCATCTCTTCTCTCTCTCTCTCCCTCTCTCTCTCTCTAAGTTCCCAACTTCTCCCGCTCTCTCTCTCTCTCTCTCTCTCTCTCTCTCTCTCTCTCATTCCACCACCGTTTCCTTTTCAACCCTGTCGTTCTCAGCTACTTCTCTTTCCCTCTCTTGCTTTTCTCCTCCCTCGTTCCCCCTTTGCTCTTCAACGTTCCTTCTCCGCCATCCTTTCGCTGCCACCCTCCCTCCCTTGCAGGCAGCCATGGTGATGGCATATATAACAGGGAGATGAATTAATAAACGCTGGGAGGAAAGTAGAGCATAGCTCCCTCAGGTCGCCCTTTCTGGGACGCAGTCAACATCACTCACACCAAGGTGCCTCTCTCTCTCTCCATTGTCTCTACCCACTCTTATTGCTCTCGCTCTCTGTCCTCTACCCCTCCCTCTCTCACCCTCTGTCTCTCTCCTTTCTCGTCCTTCTGTATTTGTTTCTTTGTCACTTCTCTCTCTCTCTCTCCCTCTCTCTTTCAGTCTGTCACTCACTCTCTGTCTCTCTCCCTTTCCTCTCCTGCTAACTGTCTCTCTCTCTCTCCATGTCTCTCTCCCTCCCTCTCTCTTTCAGTTTGTCACTCACCCTCTGTCTCTCTCCCTTTCCTCTCCTGCTATCTGTCTCTGTCACTCTCTCTCTCATCTTTACTCTTTATTGCCCCCTCTGCTTTTCAGTCTCTGTCCCCTCTCTTCTCGCCCCCCTCTCTTTCGTCTCAGTCACCCTCTCTTTCGCCCCCCTCTCTTTCAGTCTCTGTCACCCTCTCTCTCGCCCCCCTCTCTTTCAGTCTCAGTCACCCTCTCTCTCTCTCTTCTCCTGCGGCCCCTCTCTTTTCAGTCTCTCACCCTCATCTCTCTCTCTCGCACCCTCTCTTTCAGTCTCAGTAACCCTCTCTTTCTCTCTCTCTCTCTCGCCTCCTCTCTTTCGTCTCAGTCACCTCTCTCTGTCTTCTCGCGGACTCCTCTCTTTCCCTCCCTTCGGTCCACGTATTTCTCTTTCTTTTTCTCTGTCTTTTCTCTCTTTCACCAACCATTGAACATACTGTCCTTGGTAATGATTGTGCTGTGCTAGTGAGGTAAAGATAGTGAAGGAGATTTCTGACAGCATTGAGTCCTTCCATAAAGGTCCTGAACAATGACCTCTGACCTTCTATGACTAGCTGAAAGTGAGAGAGGGAAAGAAAGAGAAAAGAAAGAAAGAAAAGTACTAAAAGACAAAAAGAAAGGCAGAAAGTAAGAAAGAGAGAGCAGGCTGTATCTGATAGACTCCTGTAGAAGCCCAGGGGGTGTCCTGCAATCCCAGCATGCATCATTCTGGCCTACTTTGGTATTTCGGTTCCCGAAACACAGAGAAATGATCATTCCGTCTAAAGCAGCCAGTTGTTTAACAATTGGGAAAGTGTGTGTTTTCAGAGAGGCAGTTTGTCATGGAGGATAGCTGGAGCATTAGCAGCCTCAGTAGATCTTATGACTGACATGATTCCCTATTACAGCGAGCATTCATCTCTCCTTATAGCCTCAGAATGGCTTCAATATGGGAAACAACCTGCGCACTCTGTCACCACACACACACACACACACACACGCACGCACACACACACACTACTCTAATACACACGCACACGCACACACACGCACACACACGCACGCACACACAACACACACTACTCTAATACACACGCACGCGCGCACAGCACACACACAGCACCGCGCACACACACAGCACACACCACACACTCTGAAGACACACGCACACACGCAACACGCACACAACACGCACGACACACACACAACTACTCTAAAATACACATACGCACACGCGCACACACACGCATGCACGTGCACAACACACTACTCTAATACGCACGCACACACGCACGCACACACACACACTACTCTAACACATATTTAATGTATGACACACCACTACTAACTAAGACACACACACACACAAAGACACGCACTCTGAAACACACGTTAAATACCCCTACTGTAACACACACCAAGTACAACTGCACAGATCAATGCTCTAACAAACACTGTAACTGCAGTAACGTACTAGCTTCAGAGGCACCAACCAGTGAGTGTGTTTCTGAGCTTTAGGTCACGTGGGCATCAAGTAAAGAGAGAGAGACATCGAGAGAGTGACAGAGAGAGATAGAGAGAGAGTGCGCGTGTGCGCGCGCGCGCGTGTGTGACTTCGCACAGAGAGTGAAAACTGAGTGGGTTGACTACCACTCATGCAACATAGAGTTACCATGGAAACTGCCAGAGAGCAGTGCGAGACTGAGGAAGAGGAAGAGGAGGAGGAGGAGGAGGAGGAGAGGGGATGCTGTGCAGTTTTATGACTGACAAGACCTCACCCTGCAGTCAGTCCTGCAACCCTTCTTAACCCTGATCTGCTCCTCCTCCTCGCCATGGCCTGCAGCATGTACATCAGCCAGGACATAGCTGACACATTACATTTCATTCATTCATTTATTTTACAGTAAGTGACATAGAGACAGAAAGAGAGGGGGAGAGCAAGAGTGAGAGTGAGAGAGAGAGAGAGAGAGAGAGAGAGAAAGGAAGGGCTGTATCTAATGGACTGCTACTCTAACCCTCACTTTCTTCTTTTAGAAATTCAGCTCAGTCGATAATTCACTATCATTGCACTTGTTTTTAGTTCTGGTTTGTTCGTATCTGTCACTGTTTCTAGCTGTGTTACTTGTATCTCTATTATACTTTTATGTTGCCTCTTGACTGGGTCGTCATTGTAAATAAGAACTGGTTTTCTATTGACTCACCTGCTGAAATGAAGGTTAATAATAATAATAATCCAGACAGGACAACAAACTACATTATGTTATTTATACGCACACAATTCACATACATGCTTCATCAATTATTTTATACATTTTGTAGACACGTTCATCTGAACACATAGAAAGGACACACAAATAATGCACATGGAAAGTACAGCCAAAAAAAGTTATGGCTCAGGAGTTTTTAGTTGTCACTGTATGTTGGTGCTCCGAGTTCAGGAATGACCTAGTGCGTAGCAGGCACGGTGCAAATAGCTAACGCCTTCGCCACGGACGTCATGACGTTCGCAAAAAATGTAGCTAGCCACATCTTCGGCGAACAACTACTTGACATTGATCTTATGACAACTGGAATAACTGCAACAGATCCTTCGTGACTTCCGATTTGCTTTGAGGGGAAGATAACTGTAGAGGCTGTAAAGTTGAGAAGGCTGACCCAAGCTTCTTTGCAGAACCAGTTGCCGTGTTTATCAAGCTGACTTTAAAAGAAAAGGGTCTCGAAGATTTCTTTTAAACGTGGCTAGAGAAAGCCACGGACACGACACCACGTACACGTTCCCCCGGCTACGAGAGACCGAGAGAGGTAGGAGGCTGTCCTGATCTCTCTCTCTCTCTCGCTGTGTCCTGGTCTCTCTCTGTTCTCGCAGAGCGGCGCTGGTCTCTGTCGGTTTTGAGTGCTGGTATCTCCCTGTTGTCTTTCTCTGTTGTCTCTGAGTGTTTGTGTATCTTGATGTCGTGTCTGTTGTTGAGTGCTGGTATCTGGTGGTAGTGTTTGTGTATCTTGATGTCGTGTCTGTTGTTGAGTGCTGGTATCGCTCTCCTTCTGTCCTGCAGTTTCTGTGGTAGGGCATCCAGCAGTACTCGCACTGCATACCAATCACAGACAGTGATAGTGCGTGTGTGTGTGTGTGTGTGTACTCCTACACTGTATTCGAGGCTGAGTGTGTTCTGTAGGCGGACTGAGAGCCCAGGGATCAGATTTGCATATTCATGAGTCCATCCAGGCTCCGCCCTGGGAACTCCACTATGACACTGCCCATATGGAATGGCCTAGAGGAAGACACACACATGTACACACGCACACACACACACACAAAAGCACATGCATGCACTCAAACACAAATGCACACACAACCTCGAGTGACCCCCTAATCTTTCACCTGCGGTATGAGTCAGTCAGTCCGTGTGTGTGTGTGTGTGTGTGTGTGTGTGTGTGTGTGTGTGTGTGTGTGTGTGTGTGTGTGTGTGTGTGCGATGTGTAGTCTGACCAGTAAGAATGATTTTCTTAACACTTCAGGAAGGCCCCTTCCCAGTGAGCTGACTCTTCTTATTACCATGGCAACAAGCTGGAGGACGGAGACAGGAACAAGAGGGTGTGATGTGCTGATTGAAAGAGGAGAGATCCATGCTCTCTCGTGATTGGCTGGTAAGGAGAGACATCCGGCTCTGCAGGTCAGACAACTTCCTGGTTTGCTCCTCCCCTATTCCAGAACCCTGAATGGTGACATCGAACCAGCGGTTTAGAACTAACTTCTTTCTCCACTCTAAAGCTACATCCAATCAGCTTTAACTTCCTGGATCTGGATAGCACCACCCATGCCATTCTGAAGTCAACCTCAGCTTCCTCTGTTCTTCCTCCTCCGCCCTCACATCCCCCCTCCTCCTCTTCCCACTCGTCCTCCACTACATTCTCCTCTCTGTCAGCTGCTTGCATAATTAGCAGTAGATATCTACCCAGGTTTCCATGGCGCCCTATCATCACAGTAAGAGTACCAGCCCACACACACACACACATTTGCCTCTTTCTCACTTCCTGCGGTGCTCTTCAACACCTTGTTATGACCTTTCATCGCATGCCATCATTGTCTTTTAAAAAGCATGCGCGCACACTCACAACACACACAAACGTACACAAACAGGTAACTGGCCCTCAAGAGGTCTAATGAGTATGTGTGTGCAAGTGGGTGGGTGGGTGTGTGTATACAGAGATCAGATGGCGATTTTCTAATACAATAAATCAGCAGTTAACCAGGTTTGTGTTTTCCTTGAGAAGAGAACAGAACCTTCCCATGATCCTCTCTGCCCGCTCTCTTTAAAGCGTGTTCAGGTTGCCTTAGTGTTTGCAGGGCAACAGGTGCCAAGGGAGACAAAAAGATGCAAATATAGAATTATTGAATGTGTGTACATAGATGTTGATATTCCTCTTGTCAAGAGATGAACTTCATCCTGGGGACATCATTAAAAAGCCTGCTCTCTGTCATCCATTAGTCAGCCTGGTTGATCCGTTCCTCTGGCATCGGCCCACCCCCCACCTCCTCAGACAGAACCACGGCGCTAACAAACACAGACAGCAGCTGATTGGTCTGCACAGAAGCGTGAGTTGATGTCATTGGCTCCTAAATCTTTCCCTCCCTCAATCTCCCTCTCAGTCTCTCTCGTTCCTGACTCCATCACTGTTGCCCTTCCTTTAGCTTTGTCTCTCTCTCTCTCTCTCATCTCTCTCTCTCTCTCTTTCTTTCTCTCTCTCTCACTCATTCACTCTCTCTCTCTCTCTCACTCATTCACTCTCTCTCTCTTTCTCTCTCTCTCTCTCACTCATTCACTCTCTCTCTCTCACTTATTCACTCTCTCACTCTCACTCATTCACTCTCTCTCTCTTTCTTTCTCTCACTCATTCACTCTCTCTCTCTTTCTCTCTCACTCATTCACTCTCTCTCTCTTTCTTTCTCTCTCTCTCTCTCTCACTCATTCACTCTCTCTCTCTCTCTTTCTCTCTCTCTCTTTCTCTCTCTCTCTCTCACTCATTCACTCTCTCTCTTTCTTTCTCTCTCTCTCACTCATTCACTCTCTCTCTCTTTCTCTCTCTCTCTCTCACTCAGTCACTCACTCAGTCACTCACTCTCTCTCTCTTTCTCTCTCTCGCTCTCGCTCTCTCTCACTCATTCACTCTTTCACTCACTCTCCCTGTCCATCTACAGTATCTTTCTGTCCGTGCACCCACAGTGTGTCTCGATCCAGCACCCCTTCTGAACGATCCTCTCATTTCTCTCAGTTTCATAACCTAAAAGCAGGCTGATGATGCAAGGCCCCAGTGAGTCACCCGCGTCGGGCCTTTTCGCTGTAGTAAACCTGCAACTCAGCCACAGCGAGCGAGAGGAAGACGGAGAGGAAGAGGACGGGGAGGAAGAGGAAAGCCCTCTGTCCCCTTCACCAGGAGGAGGAAGAGGAAGAGGAAGAGCAGAATGTAGGACAGCGTGGCCTAGTTGTCACAGGACCTACTTTCCTCTCATTCGTCAGCTACAGTAGATCCTCTTCCTGTTTTAACATCCTCCCTGGTTGCAGACTGACACACCGTACACTACACACTATACACTACGCACTGCATACTACTACACTGCAGACTAAAACATCGCGGACTGGCGCCCTGTAGACTGAAGGACTGCTTGACTGGCTACCATGCAATATTACTAGAGTTGGCAGTTCCTCACATGGGATAATTGGACCTTTTCTGGTCGCGTGATTGGTTGCTGTATTAGAGAGAGACTCGTCAGATTTGATTGAGGCCAACCAATGGCCGACCCTGCCTCTTCTGGATGGAGCGAAGATGCTGCGTGTTGTGGTGGGTTCGTCATGGCTGTGTTCTTCTACAACAGAGCTGACCATTACAGGATAACAGTTCCAAAGTACAGTTACGCATAGAAACACGCATCGATGCACGGCTACTTGTCTGCGTGCAGTTACACAACTACACACCGCTAAGCTGGAGAGAGAGAGAGAACGTGTGAAAGAGAGCGCGAGAGAAAGTAGGAGGGACATGGAGAGAGAGAAATAGAAATAAAGGAGAGAGGGAGAGAAAGAGAGACTGCGAGAAAGAGATCAAGAGAGAGGGAGGGAGAGAGAGATAAGGAGGGGGAGAGGGAAGGGAGGGAGGGTGAAAGTTGCACATTTAGGTGTTGTCGAGAAGATGTAAATTACGTGTGAGTTTATGTAACTGAATACTGAGAGGACGAACGCCATCCCTGTCAGAAATGTTACACAGACGCGCGCACACACACCGTCTCAGTCTCTTCCTGGGTCACACATTGACTCTCTGACTCAACACTTACTCAGTCGCTAGCACAGTAAGGATTAAGACATCTTTTCAATCTCAGTGCATCGATAAATACAGCCTGTCAGCCTCAGGCATTCTCTCTCTCTCCACAAACAGCCCGTACACATAATATGGAGTCTCACAAAAGACGGTTCTATGAGAGGGAAGCAAAAAGATTAAACATTCTACTAAGTCTCTTTTGAGATTTGCCCCGAAAAAACAAACGAGGAGTTTATACAGCTTAACTGGGGGAGAAGATGCGTCTTAGACCCAAGAACAGTTTACGTTGGTCCAACATTCAACATTTAATTTAAATAACTACCCGTTCTTGCCATGTAAAGTGTTTCTCCCTATGTTGCTCCCGATTTCATCCGTTACTTCTTAGGCACCGCAATTCCTCTACTGATGCGAGCGCAGATGCCGTCATAAAACACGCACTCCCAACCGCGGCCCCCCGCGCGCCACACAGGACACACAGATGGCAGCGCTGCCGCGCGGTTTACCGTGTCACCGTGTTACCTACCCGTAATGAAAGCAGCATTCTGATGCAGTCTTGAGGTGACCGGTTTATTTTGGAGAGTGGATTGGTTCGTTTTCCCTGACAAATCCTCTCTCCTTGGAATTCCTCCGAATCAGTCCGTTTCTCTTGTTCTTCTAGAGCGCCTGGACAGAGTAGAAAATATTAGTCCTCTCATGTTTCATTCTTGTCCGTATCTCATATCTCCACTCATGACAGGCGCAACACAATCTCTCGCACACCGCTGCGTTACGGTCTCCCAACGTCAATCACACGGACTCAAAGGCAACAGGAGCGCCCGCCCCCCTGCATCGAGGATTGGCTCGTATATTTGATGGACAGCCAAGTATCGGAAGCAGCTTGCGAAGTCCTGGGGAGCGAGCTGGTAGCGCAGATGGCTGCATGTGTTCACTATTTAGGATTCCTCCGTCAAGAAGAACCCTATTGGTTTTTGTTCGTTTTAGGAGGATAACTGCGCATTTTGCGTGAGGAACAGAAGGGTTTCATTTAAGACGTCATGGCAAGTTGAACCCTTCTGTTGCTCAGTCAACAATTTCCCTCTCCACTTCATTGGAAAGGAAAGAAAAGGGTTCAGTGGTCTAACTTTTTAACAGAGCTTTATATCTGGACAAAATGTTGGCTTTCTGGACAACGTGGCCATTCATCCAACCATCACACCATCAACCGCTGATCCGGAGTCGGGTCACGGGGCCATCAGCTCCAGCAGGGGGCCCCCAGTGTCCCTAGCTCTGGCCAAGCTCTGACTGGGGTAACCCCAAGAGGTTCCCAGGCCAGTGTGGAGAATCTCCCCACTTAGTCCTGGGTCTTCCCCTGGGCCTCCTCCAAGCTGGACGTACCTGGAACACCTCCACAGAGATGCGCCAAGGGGGCGTAGATGTAGCATCAATTGAGTGGCCTGTGTCCAGAAGGCTGACGTTTTGTCAAGATGTAGCATCAAATGAATGGCCAGTGTCCAGATGGATACTAGCATTCGATTGAGAAGGGCCATTTATTTGATAGCATATCTGGACAACTGTCAGCCTTCTGGACACCGGGCCTGGCCGTAGCTGCAGTGGTTCCCAGCCGTCCGAAGCCCGAGATGCTGTCGCTCTGTGCCAGACATGGGAAGGGGGAGCGCGGTTAGAGGAAGTGGATCGGTAGGAGGCTGACTGACTCCAGAGCGCTGTGGTTTATTTTACTGTTGCTTAGCAACTGCCTGGTGTGTGCGCGCGCGCGCGTGCGCGTGTTTGTGTACAGTTTGTATAAGTGTGTGTGTGTGTGTGTGTGTGTGTGTGTGTGTGTGTGTGTGTAGAACCCTGTGGAGACGAGGAAGCTCTGCAGTCCGCAGGTTCTCAACTACTTCTACCGCGCACACACACACGTACATCATGCATTTCATTGTATGGGTAAGCACAGACTGATATGTCCGAAGGTTGCTGCATGTGTTCCCTTCTTGGCAAAGCTTCAAAGTTCCTAAACATTCACAAATGCACACCGTACACATGCAGATGCGCACACGTGCAAACATGCGCAAACACGATGCACAGGCAAGCACACATGCAAGTAAGCATGCTAACAGGCACACGCATGCATACAGCAAACAGACAAGGACCTGCATGCGTAAGCAAGGACAAGCAAGCACACACACACGCTATACACAGGAAAACATGCCTACAAATAAACACACGCCTGTGGTCAAATGTACTGCATGTCCCTATGGGTGGTAGCGATGGTTGCTGTGGTAGCAAAGAGTACTGTATGCATTATTATAGACATCAATAAAACTAGGTCAGGCTGGAGGTAGGACCCTCCAACACCCACATGAATGCTCCTATACAGCACCTCCTATACTGCACTCGACTGCACTATACCACTCTCTCACATCCTACACGACCCTCTTGTGTTCTCTCTTACACTTTCACACACCCTTCCTTGCACACCCTTCCTTGCACACCCTTCCTCACACACCTCCTCCTACAGCCGTTCCAGCCACTCCTGTCTTGGTGTCACCCCCCCCCCCCTGTGTCGGCTATTCATCTACCGCCATTAACACATCAAGAGCTGCCCTCTGACCTCTCCACCTGCAGTGTCTCTCTCTCTCGTCTTGATCCCTCTCCTACCCACTTTCCTGTTCTCTCTCCTCCTCCATCTCCTTGTTCTCTCTTTCTTCCTCCACCTCCCTCCCCTCCATCTCCCTCCTCCTCCATCTCCCTCCTCCTCCATCTCCTCTCTCTCCACCATCTCCCTCTCCTCTCAGTCCTTCTCCATCTCCTCCCCTCCCTGCCTCCTCCTCCTTTGAGTCACTGAGTCACACAACTCCCTCTTTTCTCACTGGCTCATCTCTTTTGTTCTCCAGCCCCCCTCTGAGGTAACTACAGTTCCTCTGTTGTGTTATTACAATAGAGCCCCCGGTTCATTCTGTCTCTATATCATAGAGACCCTCTCTCTCTCTCGCTCTCTCTCTCTCTCTCTCACTCTCTCTCTCTCTCTCTCAACCCCACTGGGACCGGTGGTGACTCCACGGGGTGTCTATGGCGTCAAGTGGCACCTTTAACTACCTTTGTTTATTTGCACTGGCCTCATGCATTAATATGTCCTTAAGGGAGCAGACACTCGGCTACATCGAGTCAAGCGCCACAATGGTTTCCTTGCCCTTCCTGTTTCACAGGCTCCGTGATGTTATTCCGAACTCCCTACGATCCCATAAATATCTTAACGTGATCTCATTACTTTATCATAACTGACTTACTACGGTCTCGTGAGTGTAGTACCTTGATGTAACAAACCTACTGAGGCATCTCAACTGCCGTACAATGACCTGATATCTATGTTACCATGTAACCGTCTTTTCCGTCTCATAACTCAGTCTTCATCCTGGGATGACTGGCATGTTCTGGAGTGGTCTAACCAGCTGTGGCTCCCATCAACGTTCATGATGCCCTGGGAATGATGAGATGGAAACAGTATCTCCCTGCCTGCCTGTCTCTCTACCATAACGGTATTCCTCCTTGTGTAATCCACTATTGAGCTAGACAGGCTTCGTTTTTTTCCCAGAGGCAGTATCTCTTTTGAAGGAGGCCATTCTGGTGTAGATGAGTCTCCTAGTATTTGATTTCATACCCCCCGGTGAGCTACACAATGGTGAGATTCCGGTGCTCCCCTCTCGGGTGTGTGGGTGTTCGTCAGCATAGGTGGCTTCTTCACCGGAGCCCGCTAGACAGGGGGTCACAAATATTCCAAAAACATATGCAGAGAGAGATTAGCAAAAGTCCCCGAGAGAACTTCACACTCTACGATGTGTGTTCGTCCAAAGAGCATCGGTTATATATTTCTTAACATAGATAGCCAATATGACAGGCTGTAATGCAATATATCTTGCGCGAGGTGGCAGTCAACGTTCACTTTTAGAAAGTTTAAATGATAACGAGTAAACAACTTGATACAACGATGTACTCATTGCGCAGTTATGTTGTTAAAGTGTTGCATTTTTTACTTCCATCGCTGGTCAATTGAGTAAATCCTGAGTCAGCATCATCTCAGTATTTGTTATGTTCTTCCTCGTTCTTTTGTTCCATTTGACGTGGAACCTTCCCAAACAGTCACGTGACGTCCGCGTAGACCAATCGGCGCTACGCAGGACGAGGCTCGCAATTTTAAACCGTGGAAAGCTGCCTTGTATTTTACAGTCATTTCTGTGTCGAGTCAGGATCAAGAACCGTATAGTAGAACAATACGGTTTTTAATGGATCGGTTTGCTTGTAAGATCGGGTGACAGAAGGAAGATTCTGGTTTTATTTTTCATAATGAGCACTCATATTATCACTCCTGGCCCGTACAGGGCGACCAAACTGGTAAGATATTGAAGTCGAAATTTTAGTGCCAGCTAACGACGTTGTCGAATTGAGTGGTTTAATCAGCGTTAGATCCAACTTATTAGCTACGTAGTTTCATTTTTAACACATGATTAGTTTGATAGCCAACAATGTAGACTGGTGTGACTGTATCAAATATGCATTCAAGATTTAAGGTGTTTAACTGCTTGCTCTGTCTTAGTCTTAAGACTGCTAGCTTGGATGTGTTGACCATAGTCTTAATCTCCGTCTGTGAGGTTGTTTTAATGGTCATTAGCTTATGAATGGGCTTCACAGAGCATTGTTTTCTTGAGCTTGTGTATCCAACAGTGACGGATGAGCTTGTCCGAGCCTACAGTTAGCAATTAAGCTGCCTTCAGTCAGTTACGATGGGGCATGCTGTATCACAAAAAAAAACTTGATGATTCAATAAGTAAATATGGGCTTCGCATACGCCCTTAGAACTGCCTTTCAACAAACCCAAACCAAGACAAGGGAAAACCGGGATATATATTCAATCAGATGATCCTGGATAAATTATTATCCCTTTCCGAAGGATGGGCATGACAGGTTTTTCTGTGGTTGATCTGCAGTGGAATGAAGTGACCAAGTTGTTCAGAGCGGGCATGCCGCTCCGGAAACACCGACTGAACTTTCGCGTTCATGGCAGCTGCTTTACGGCCACCGCAGCCATCGACTGGCTGCACGAACTGCTCCGCAACAACAGCAACTTCGGACCGGACGTCACTAGGCAACAGACGCTCCAGCTGTTGAAGAAGTTCTTGAAGAATCACGTGATCGAGGATGTGAAGGGCAGGTGGGGGACTGAAGAGCTTGAAGATGATGGTCATATCTACAGGTGGGTTTACCAGCTGTGGTTGTTCGGATCTGAGGGCTTCTAGAATATTCTGATCCTTTGCCCTTTGTGCTGTGTGTTCTTCATGGTGTTCTTGCACCTCACCCAAACCGGAATATTTGCAGGTTCCCCCACACCTCCCCGTTGAAGCCCCTCCCCTGCACCCCGTCAGGAAAGAAGAACTTCTCTCTTAAGGACAAGGAGGGGTTCTTCAAGTTCCGAAGCTCCAAGAAGCTGGACAAGGAGACGCAGGTCAGTTCTGGTGACGTGCCACCTATGTTTAAGTGCAGTTGTAGTGCCTGTGTCAGTACAGTGGCTCAGTGTCAGTTCTAACTGTGCGTGTGTGTGTGTGTCCCCGTCCAGGAAAACGTGGACCCGTCAGAGCAGAAACGGGAAGAGAACGGGGAGGCAGGAACTGTGGAGATCCACAGGAGGGAGCTCACGAACGACGATGTGCTGGAAGTCTGGAGAGACATCACCCTCACACAGTATGTTACAGCTGGGGTGTCCAACTCCGCTCCTCCAGGGCCGCTGTCCTGAAGGTTTTCGATGTTTCCCTGCTCCAGCACACCTGATTCTAATGATGGGTCGTTATCAGGCTTCCACAGAGCTTGGTAACGACCCTTCATTAGAATCAGGTGTGCCGGAGCAGGGAAACATCTAAAACCTTCAGGACAGCGGCCTCCAAGGACCAGGGTTTGACCACCCCCGTGTTACAGCATCCCATCCTTAGAAAGTACAGTCTCTAAACCCAATCACCCTCACTCATTTAGATTACAGCATCCCATCCTTAAGAAGTACAGTCTCTAAACCCCATCACCCTCACTCATTTAGATTACAGCATCCCATCCTTAAGAAGTACAGTCTCTAAACCCAATCACCCTCACTCATTTAGATTACAGCATCCCATCCTTAGAAAGTACAGTCTCTAAACCCCATCACCCTCACTCATTTAGGTTACAGCATCCCATCCTTAAGAAGTACAATCTCTAAACCCCATCACCCTCACTCATTTAGGTTACAGCATCCCATCCTCCTCATGTACCGTCAGCCTCACGTAACAGGTTACAACAGTGGACAGTGCATCTAGGGACAGGAGATGTTAGAACTAACAGCGTGTGTGTCTCAGCCTGCAGAAGATCTTGGGAGTGACGGCGCTGGAGGACGTTGTAGACCTGCGCCACATCAACCCTCAAAACATTGTCTACAACATGACCACCGTCAACAAGCACGGTGTTGTGACCCTGGAGGATAAAACCGGTGCGCACGTAGTCCTGTCTCTTTCTATGTCTCTCTGTCTCTGTCTCTGTCTCTCTCTCTCTGTCTCTCTCTTTCTCTCTCTCTGTCTCTGTCTGTCTGTCTCTCTCTCTCTGTCTCTCTCTGTCACTCTCTCTGTCTCTCTCTGTCACTCTCTCTGTCTCTTTCTCTGTCTCTCCCTCTCTCTCTGTCTCTCCCTCTCTCTCTTTTTCTCTCTCTCTCTCTCTCTCTCTCTCTCTCTCTCTCTCATCTCTTCTTTCCTGTGTACTCTCATCGCCTCTCTCCTACACTCCCCACCCACACACACCCACACACTGTCTTCAACTACGCTAACCGGTTTATCTCTTGCAACTCACATGCTAACCAGACTTTATCCCTCTGCACAGATGACATTCCTCCCTGGGTGCTGTCGGCCATGAAGTGTCTGGCTAGCTGTGCGTATCAGTCTGCAGTTTCTTCATGGTTTCATATCTACATCCATTCATTTAGCAGGCACTTTTATCCAAAGCGATGTACTGCCCGTAGACGGTACTGCTGAAAGTCAAGGATTTGAACCGTTTCGGACCAGTATTTCGGTGGTAACGTAAGAGTTTGCATGTTGTTGCAGGGCCGAAGTCCGACTCCAGCCATCCTTCGTACCCTGGCTTTGAAAGGGACGTGTTTAAGACCGTCTCTGACTACTTCAACAGCCTGCCTCACCCTCTCCTTACCTATGAGTTTTACGAGCTGTTCATCAACGTGCTGGGTATGAGATAATCGTCCGGATATCTAGATCAATGAACGTATTATGTCATTTCCTGTCTGTTGGTATGTGTGAACGTACGTCATTGGCTGTCTAAAAAGGTATGTATCATCATTACCTGTCTGTAGGCGTCATTAGTCAGATATACTGTATTGAAAAGCTGTTTCAACACAAGGCTAGTTTGGACACCAGCGTCAGAATTATGTGATCTCGGTCGCTGACTGATGAGGGTTGGGCTCTGTCACCAGTCCCCTGCTCGGCCAGAGTTATTATNCCCCCCCCCCCCCCCAGCTGTGTCTGAGCACTCTAACATGCTAACAGGGGACCTGTGATGAAGGATATCCTGAGAGCAGCTTCCCTTGTGTGTCGCTGTGTGTCACTAACACCACCCCTGCCTGCCTTCCCACACTGGATAACACTGCCTGTATCTATGTGTCTCCTCTGTGTGTGAATGTATGGTCCAATGGCATCTTTGTCTGTTTCTATGGTGTGTCCGTGTGTGTCCAGTGATGAGTGGTTACCTGGTGGCTCCTAAGTCTCAGAGAGGGAAACGTAAGAGCCAGGAGCCGGCGCCTAGCCATGCCCCCCCTGCCAAGACGCCCCACGTGGGTGTGGCCAACCTCTTCCGCTCCACGGAGTGTCTATTGCTCAGTCTGCTCCGCAAGGAGGGGTGTGACGAGGCCGACTCGCCAATGAAAGAGGTCTTCGGTATCAAGGTCAAATCACGACTGGCTGCTCTGAGAGGGGGCGTGGCCAGACAGGGTTCCCAACATGCTCCTGCCACCCGCAGAGCCAGTTCCGGGGCCGTCCTGCTAGGTGGAAGCTGTCTGAGCCTTGCCCAATCAGAGACAAGCACTGCCGCTTTGAGGCTCCGCCCCAGGAGCTGTTCCCTGGAGACCATTTTGGACGACTCTGCCCCCCTCTGTTCCCAGCGGGAGCTCTTCCTGTCCACCGACACGCTGGCTTCCTACCATAGCAACAGTAACCAGGGCAACAACACCTTATCCCAGAACTCGCCAGACAGTTGCCAGGGCAACGACACACCATCCCAGAATACTCCAGACAGTTGCCAGGGCAACAATGCATCATCCCAAAGTACTCCAGACATTTGCCAAAGTAATAACTCACCAGCACAGAGTAGTCCTGACTCAGAGAGCCAATCCCATATCTCCAGCGCAACCTCCTCAAACCCCTCCCACTCCAGGCACAGCCTCTTGCTAGGCTCCACGGCAGCCGTCTCCATCAGCTATAGGCCCCGCCCCCAGCGACCCAGGAGTGTGGGGAACTGTCTGGACCTCATTGAGAGCAGGGAGATGTCTGCAAGCTGCTTGAGCATCCACGCCCCGGTAGCGGAGATCACCTTGCGACCCAAACTGCCCCACGGTTACCACGGTTACCACGGCCTGGGGGCCAGCGTCGCCGACCTGCGGCCATCCCACATCCTACCACCAGGGGACAGACGCTGCTTTAGCTCCCTGGACCTGACCAGACCCGGGCCCTCTAAACCTCCTCCCTTCGACCATGGCCCCCAGCCTCTGACCAGACCCAGGACCTCCTCCCTGGGCCCCCAGCCTCTGACCAGACCCAGGACCTCTTCCCTGGGCCCCCAGCCTCTGACCAGACCTAGAAAATCCTCCCTGGGCCCCCAGCCTCTGACCAGACCCAGGACCTCCTCCCTGGGCCCCCAGCCTCTGACCAGACCTAGAAAATCCTCCCATGGCCCCCAGCCTCTGACCAGACCCAGGACCTCCTCCCTGGGCCCCCAGCCTCTGACCAGACCTGACAACAGTACGTCTGTCTCTGCATGCCCATCCTGTTCTGCCCTTAGTCCTGTGTGTGTCTAACGTCTAACCTAACACCATCTAACATCACCCAGCAGACCTAGATCACCTCTAAAATCACATTCTAGATCACATCTTAAATCACCTCTTCCGCCAAATTCAATTCAACCTTAGGAATGATCTAGAATGGCCACATTCTAGATCGCTACATCTTCTCATGGATCCCATCCTAATGAATCTCCTAGATCATTCTCCTTGATTGCCTCCTGAATCATCTCCTAGATCACCTTTTCAAAGATCCCATTCTGTATCATCTCCTTTTGAGTTCTCTTCCTGGATCATTTCCTAAATGATTGTGTAGATACCTTTTGTACTTGATCCAACTCTTAATCATCTACAAGATCATCTCCTTGATTTAACAGCTAGAATCTCTCCTAGAGCTTTTAGATGAATCCTAGATCTACTGGTTCCTGTGGTAGAGTGTACCAAACCATTCTGGCCTTCCCCTGATTGTACCTGTAAGCCAACTCCTGGTGAGAGGCCTGGGATCTCCTCTCTGTTACTGAGGTGTGTGTGTGTGTGTGTGTGTGTGCAGGCCTGCTGCAGCCCCAGCTGGAGCGTGTGGCGGTGGAGGCGCTGCAGTTGTGCTGCCTCCTCCTCCCGCCCAGCCAGCGCAGGAAGCTGCAGCTGCTCATGAGGATGATGTCCCGCATGAGTCAGAACGTGGACATGCCCCGCCTACACCAGGCCATCGGGACTCGCACCCTGGTGAAAACACACGCACACGCACACACCAGGGCTCTTTTTTTGCAACCGTTGTCAATGGTAACAATACCCGTAGAGGTCAGTGTTCCAGCTGGTTACCACGGTGACAGGTTTGTGACGGTGCGCATGCCGTGTGTAGATGGTGCACATGTTCTCGGGCTGTGTGCTGAGCTGTGCTGAGGAAGTGGATCTGGACGAGCTGCTGGCCACCAGACTGGTGTCTTTCCTGCTGGACCATCACACTGACATCCTGTCTGTCCCTCTGTACCTGCACCATGCTGTCACTGACCACCTGCAGTACCTCCGCACTGTGCAGGTACACTCACACAAGCTACACTGTCCAGGTACACACACACAAGCTACACTGTCCAGGTACACTCACACAAGCTACACTGTCCAGGTACACACACACAAGCTACACTGTCCAGGTACACTCACACAAGCTACACTGTGCAGGTACACACACACAAGCTACACTGTCCAGGTACACACACACACACAAGCTACACTGTCCAGGTACACACACACACACAAGCTACACTGTCCAGGTACACTCACAAGCTACACTGTGCAGGTACACACACAATATACACTGTACTGGTACATACACTCACAAGCTACACTGTCCAGGTACACACACACAAGCTACACTGTGCAGGTACACACACACAAGCTACACTGTGCAGGTACACTCACAAACAAAAAAAACATTCAGCGACTGCACCCACCCCCACCCCCCATTCACACACACACAAACAAAAACACACACACAGGTACACACACACCCACACTCCCAAACACACACACCTACACCCCAGTACAACGCACCTACACCCCAGTACATCACACACACACACTGCCAGGTACACACACACCTACACACACACACTTACAGTACACACGCAAACACACAGACGCGCTCACACGCGCGCGTTCTCACACATGCACGCTCACGCATTCACTCACACACACATGCACCTACAGTACACACACCTCCAGTACACACACACCTCCACACGTCCCCTGACTGGGGTAATAAACACAGACTACACCGTAGTGCCGCACTGCTAGAGAGAGGCATCCCAGCCCTCCAGGCTGATGAATGACCCTGCCCCCCCCACCCCCCCCCCCCCCCATAGATCCCCTACCCCGGGGCCGGTGTTCCCAGGGCAGCTGGCGGGGTTCCGGTGCCACAGCATGCCTTCTGCCGGCAGATCAGCAGCCAGGAGTTTGAGGAGCAGAGACTCACCGTGTCCCAGACGGCCATCGCGGGGAGCGCGACCTCTCTGCAGTCTAGCGCAAGCCCTTTGAAGAGCGCAGGAAAAGCTCGCCAGTTACACACACACACACATGCCCTACACACACACACGCAACAAGCACACACAACCACACAACACACACACACAATCAATACAAGCACACACACACACACACACACACACACGCATACAAGCACACACACCACACACCATACAAGCACACACACACCACGCATTGACACTGCATACAGTGCACACACACACACACACACATACAATGCATACAACACACACACACAACCCACACCACACCAACAAGCACACACACACGCATACAGAGCACACACACACACACACACACACACAAACACGCACACACTACACACACTGCATACACGCACACACACACACACACACACAGCGCATACACACACACACACGCATACAAGCAACACAGCAGACACACAACACACACACACGCATACACACACTGCATAGCAAGCACACACACACACACAACACGCACACAAACGCATACAAGCACAACAACACACAACACACGCATACACACCACGACACACACACACACCCATACAAGCAACACACACACGCACACACACACACACACACACGCATACAAGACACACACACACACACACGCATACAAGCACACACACACACACTGAAACACACGTCCAGTTCTCAGCCCCCTCTGTGTGTGTTGCCTGTGTGTGTTGCCTGTGTGTGTTGCGTGTGTTGCGTGTGTGTGTTGCGCGTGTGGGGTGTGTGGTGCGTGTGCAGTTCCAGAAGCAGTACCCAGACATCTTCTCCAGGCGCTTCCCCAGCCCTGAGAGCCAGGCTCAGGTGCTGGAGGACAAGCCCAGGATCAAGCCTCCTCTTCTGCTCTCCAGGAAGACCAGGAAGAACATTAGGACCTAGCTGGGCTCTGGAGAGAGCGGCTCCACAAGTGTGTGTGTGTGTGTGCTTGTGTGTGCGTGCGGAGAGTCTCTGCGTGTGTTGTGTAGATTCTGTGTGTCTGTCTGATTTTGGTATGGGTAAATCAGAGGGCAGACAGTATTGTAGAGGGAGAGGAGACCAAACACCAACCTGTTCAGACTAGAACCTGACCTCAGACTTTACGATGTGTCCTCGTTTCCTGTTCCCTTCCTTCAGGATACCATTTTGTACTTTGTGCTTGAGATTAGTTCGTGTTTGTCATACTTTTTTTTATTTTTGTGGTAATTGTCTTCTGCATCTTGTCTTTTTGGGGGACGAGATTGTGTTTTTAAACTTGTGTTTCTCGGCTAGAAAGTGTTTTCTATCCGTTGGGATTGAGCAGAATTTTGCACTATTGCTTTTTATGAAGTTTGTCTTCTAAGTTGTCTTCCACCAGTCACTCGAGTAGTTAATATATAATAAGATATCCAACTAGCGCCTGAGCTAGCTGCAGTACATGAAGCTCACTGCAGAGGAAACGAAGGTCTAGCTAAAGCCAACCTGTCCGAAATACTGTTTACTATGCAACTTCCTGGGAAATAAAAAAAATCGTACAACCAAAAAAATCAGGTCTGGTCTGGCTTCTTTGTGAAGGCTAAGGTGTGGTAGGAGGGCAGAGGGGGGAGAAGATGTCGACGTCGAAAAGCAGAACGTTTTGCCACGCTGCGCCGATTCTTTCATCGGGTAACGTAACTCCCACATGGATTCGTCAATCCATTTTGATTCATTCGTGAAGATCAGAACGGACATGTATCGTCCATCACTCTCAGCCACCGTGGGGCCTGGCGCTCTGTCCCAGTCTGGTGGCTACCGCTGGAGCCTATTAAAACACTCCGTTTGGAGCCAATCTGGAATCAATTAACCACCTCTCTTTCTCTCTCCGAACCCCCTCTCTCACTCCCCCCCCCTCCCCTCCCTGCCAGTCTCCATCCGTCTCTCCTTTTTCCTCAGTAGCACGACAACGGCAAACGTAGCGAGAGACAATGAACTTGGGTTTTCCCAGAGATGAGGCATGTTGTTGTGGCCTCTTTAGTCCTAGGATGTCCTATGCCCCCCCTCCTCCTCCTGACCCCCTAGGATCAGGCTGAGACTGGAGCTCTCGTGGGTCTCTTATCCAGGAACATTCCTGCTAGCTGCAGTATTGTGCTGGGGACGGAACACTGGCCGTGGAGGAAACTGAATGGTTTTAGGATACAAAGCCCGCTTGTTCTGCTGCCCTGTGATTGGCTGGGGGCCGGGGCCAGGGAGGAGGCGAGGGAGGGGGGGGGGGTGGGAGGAGGGCAACGAGAATGATACCCTTGTAGAATGTGGAGCCTTCACCCAACAGTGTGTGTTTCTCATCTGAAAGATGAACCGGTTGTCATCCAGCGAAGAGTATGTTAGCGTTCGGTACTATTTTTCTTTTTTTGATAGTCTCCGCATCTGGCTTGTGTGTGTGTGTGTGTGTGTGTGTTACTGTGTTCAGGGTTCCCCCCCTCCTTAACCTAAACTGTTGTGCTGAAACTACAAAAACGGATTGCCTGTTTGTGGCTTTCGACTTGTGTCAGATATCAGTTGATGTCGGGTTGTGTTGGGGTAGGGGGGGGAGCTCTTTCAAGGCTGTTTAGAGTTGTGTTGAGTTTAAAGCTGGGAGAAAGAAAGGAAAAAAAAAAGGTTGTGTTGCATGGTTGTGTTGGGGTAAGATGATAGTAGTGAGAGAGAGCATTTCTAAGGTTGTAATGTTTACTTAGGGTTGTGTTAACGTTGTTTAAGGTTCCGTGAGGGATTTTGTGGGCTATGGTAAGGTTGTGGTGAAGCTGTTTTATGGTTGGGGAATGCTGGATTTTACGTTGGCTCTTCCATGAAGTTTTCCAGTCAGAGAGCGCAAACTCTCTGGTGAGAAAACATTTCAGACCGCAGTTTGGTCCAAACCTCCATGTGAACCCCTGAACCTCCTGTCAGGGAGTGGAGACTTTGCAGGAGCAGGATGTTCCCCTTCAACATCTCTGTGTGAATACATGGGTTTGAATTAAAAAATGGTGGTTTGTTGTGATCAGGATTAAAGATGGTTTGAGTATTCTCTGTGTGTGTGTGTGTCTTGTCCAGATGAAAGCACCTCGCTGGAGCTACAAGAAGAATCATGAACAGTGAAACGGATAACCAATCCGCGGCACGGTAACTCGACCCCCCCCCCCACTCCACACACACCTCACACACCCACACACACACACCAATGACCCGTCCTGTACAATGAAAAACTGGATGACCCAACAGACCCACACAAACACCCCCTCACACACACACACACACCATCCAACCCCCTTGGAAGTAAAAACATGTTTTAAGATCTGGTCAAACAGATGTTTAAGAGCTCCGTTTGTGTGTGTGTACTGCGTGTGTTGTTCTGGCTGTTGTTGTTTCTGCTTGTGGTGGGTTTCGCTTTGGTGTTGTGTTCTGCTTGGTGGTGTTTCGGCTGCTGCGTCGGGGGTGGGGCTGGGGTTTTCCTGGTTGGTGTTTTCTATCTGCGTGTTCTGGGGCTTGCGGTAGGGCGCTTGGTTTGTTCCGCTTGTGGTGTGCGGTGGGTTCGCTTGTGTGTTGTGGTGTCTGCCTGGCTGGTGTGTCGCTGTTGTGGTTCTGCTGGTGGGTTCTGCGTGGGTTTTGTTCTGCTGTCGTGTTTGTATCGCCTTGGTGTTTCTGCTTGTGGTGTGGTTTCTGCTTGTGTGTTGTGTGAGTGTTCTGCTTGTGTGTTGTTTTCTGCTGTGTGTGTTGTGTGGTTTGCGCTGGGGTGTGGTTCTGCTTGTGTGTGTGTTGTTTCTGCTTGTGTGTGTTTGGTTCTGCTGGTCCATTGTTGTTTCTGCTCGTGTCGGCTGGGTGTTGTTTGGGTTCTGCTGGTTGGTGTTTCGCTTGGGCGTTTTCCTGCTTGTGGTGTGGTGGGTTTCTGCTGTAGTGTGGTGTTCCTGGGCTTTGTTTCTGCTTTTTTGTGTGGGTGTTTCGGGCTTTTTTTGTGTTTGTGTGTTTTTGTGTGTCTGTTTGTGTGTTTCTGCTTGTGTGTTGTTCTGCTTTGTAGTGTTGTTGGTGTGTAGGTTTGATCCCCTCCTGGTGGGCATTCCGTTCCCGTCTAGTCCAGGTCTGTTTGAGTGGAGACCAGGCCCTTCCTAACCACCTTTGACGGACAGCCCCTCACCACATAGTTGGACCTAAAAATGTCACTGACCTACTCATGAAGTAAGTCCAATAAAAATATTGCGTGTGTTGACTGGGTGGTGGTTTTTGTTGGACGGTGTGTTGACGTGGGTTTGAACGGGTTTTGACTTTGAGTGCGTTGACCTGGTTCGTGTTACGGTGGCGGGGGGGGGTGGGGGTTGCCTTTGCAAACAAGAAGAATCGGTGGAACCTGCCAGAAGGAAAGCGTCCATAGAGCAGAACACAAACACACACATGCCAGCACACAGAGACTGAAGACTTTTCCCAATCATCCTCAAGGTTTCTGAAAACGGACTCGTACGTGCGCGCCATGACGGAGAAGAGGGTCGTGATCACAGAGTTTGGGACGGCGGCCTATCCAGACCCCTGCAAGAACATCTTTTCTAGGTGAGGCTGGGTGAGAGGCCTGGGGGGGTCCTTCATTATAGTTTTGTTTATTTCATGAACGTATTCATCTCAACCCCAGGTCTGTCTGGGATAAGGCAATTTAATGACTTTATTTTGTTATGTTTTACTTAATTTGTTCTGCGTGACTGAGCTGCGTAATTAATTGATTGCTCTGGATGAAAGAGTTTGCTAAATGAAGAAGTGACAAAACCATGACCGCTTAGAGTGTGTGTGTGTGTGTGTCGGTGTGTGTGTGTCGGTGTGTGTGTGTATCCATCCGTGAGCAGGTTCTTCACATACTTCCAGGGCATCGAGGTGACGGATAACTGCCTCGTGAACGTGTATCCAGTCGGAGAGGACTTCTACGCCTGCACTGAGACCAACTACATCACCAAGGTCGACCCCGACACCCTGGAGACCCTGAAGAAGGTGAGGTCTAAGTGGTTGAGATCCGCCCCGATCCTGCCCAATCGCGGTAGCAAAGCTATGAGCGAGCGATCCACTTCCTCCCTCTCCCCCAGGTGGACCTGTGCGACTACGTGTCGGTGAACGGGGTGACGGCCCACCCTCACGTCGAGAGCGACGGGACCGTCTACAACATCGGGAACTGCTTCGGAAAGAACCTGTGTCTGGCCTACAATATCATCAAAATCCCTCCCGCTCCCAAAGGTGGGTCGCACCCGTAGGTTTAGGGGCGGTGTTGGAGGGTTGGGGGTCAATGTGGTGGAGGTCAGGGGTCAGGGGTCGGAGGTTGTTTACAGACTGTGTTGCGTTTCAGACGGGTCGGACCCCATCGAGAAGTCTCAAGTGATGGTTCAGATCCCAAGCAGTGAGAGATTCAAGCCATCCTACGTACACAGGTACAATCAGCTTTAGCTCAGCGGTACAGCTCGGAATTTGCCAATCAAGAGTTTGCAGGTTGGAATCCTCTTCGGCGCTCGCCAAAACTGTTCTCCAGCCGTTCTCAATGAGAACCCCATTTCCTTCTACGGTTTATTTACTTCAGATTTGATTTAAGAAATACTTTTATTCAGTTGTTTCATCTGTGTTTAATTTGAGGCTGGTTTCCAAGTTTCCTCCGCGGTTTATCACAAAATTCTCTTCGACCAAACACTTGGGCACCCCCACATCAAACACAAGAGCCTATTACAATACCAACCACACAACGCACAATTAGATTACGAGCGAGCACTGCGCAGGACAATATCAATATATATAGACTCCTCACCAGAGGCCTCTTATCCTTCAGCCCAAATCAGATGATCCAGACACATCTGCAACCAAGCCGACAGTGAAGAACACCAACACACACCAGCCTCACACTCCCACGACACAAATAAAAAGCCTCCACCACACACCCACACACTCGCAAGCCTGGTCGACGGGCTCCATCACCCTCGATGGCATCAGACGCACAACGCCCTGCTCCCTCACCAAACCTCAACTAATGTGCACCTCCCTCACTACCACATTCCAACTGCCTTGTTCTCCTATGCGGCCAGTGACAGTAGTGTTCCTTCTGTCCAGACCTGGTTCCACCTGGCCTCAAAGGAACCAGCAGAGTACAACCCTGTGAAGTTCAGAACCTCAACCTTCAACATGTTCCACCACATCAACAGCTACGAGGAGCAGGGCTGCATAGTGGTTGACCTGTGCACATGGAAAGGGTAGGTACCGCTCTGGGATAGATTGATCTAGTCTGCTCTAGAATGGACTGATCAGACCTCCTTCTACTTAACATGGTCCGGTCTACGCTAATCGCTGTTCGTATTTGTAGGCACGAGTTTGTGTACAACTACCTTTACCTGGCCAACCTGCGTGACGACTGGGAGGAAGTGAAGAAAGCGGCCATGAGAGCCCCTCAGCCTGAGGTCCGACGCTACGTCCTTCCGCTGGACATACACAAGGTCAAACACACGCTGCGTCCAATGTACTACACACCACCTCTACATACTACAGCCTGCATGTTCTCGCTTCGCCTCGTCCTGTGTGTTGTTGTGGGTTCTTTCTGTGTTCATGTGTTCTGGTGTGTTCCGTACAGGAGGAACAGGGGAGGAACCTGGTCTCGCTGCCCTACACCACCGCCACGGCTGTTCTCCGCCGTGATGGAACCGTGTGGCTAGAACCGGAGATTCTGTTCTCTGGGCCTCGTCAGGGTAAACCACGCAGGTTCTCCTCATTGTCTAGAAGTAGGAACACTGTAGAACATTGTCTGTTGAACATGGTGGAGCTGCGTTCTGTCTGCATCCTCGCGTTCACAGCTGTCTGGAGGGGAGGGGGCGAGGGGGACAGGTACGCAGGATGTGATGTGCACTGGGTTGACGCTAAACAGGAAGTTGTTTCTCCATGCAGCGTTTGAGTTCCCTCAGATCAACTACAGTCGCTTCGGGGGTAAAAAATACAGCTACGCTTACGGGCTGGGACTGAACCACTTCATACCAGACAGGGTGGGTACAGCTTAAACCATTTCATACCAGACGGGGAGGGAAACTTTTTATACTAACGTTATAACTCATTGCAGACTGGTAAGTCAACTGAGAGTCACAATCCTGTTGGTCACCCCAAGTAGATCTGTAAGCTGAACGTGGTTACCAAGGAGATGTGCGTGTGGCAGGAAGCTGACTCGTACCCCTCCGAACCGCTCTTTGTCCAAACGCCAGACGGAACCGAGGAAGATGATGGTAAGGACAGAACAGCACCTGAGAGGCGCGACCGGCCTCTTATTGAAGCCGTCGCTGAATTGTCGTTGTTATCCCATCCTCTAGGGGTGCTGCTGAGTATCGTTGTGAAGCCTGGCGCGGCCGAGAGGCCGGGCTTCCTGCTCATCCTCAACGCCAGGGACCTGACGGAGGTGGCTCGTGCTGAGGTCGACACCATCATCCCAGTTACCTTCCACGGCATGTACAAACCCTAGAGTTCCCTTGGTGTTAGCATCCAGACATGCTAACACGAGAATTCCCCTACCCACTGTTAGCCTCCAGACATGCTAACACGAGAATTCCCCTACCCACTGTTAGCCTCCAGACATGCTAACACGAGAATTCTCCCCACTGTTAGCCTCCAGACATGCTAACTCGAGAATTCTCCCCACTGTTAGCCTCCAGACATGCTAACATGTCAGTTTCCCCTGGTGTTAGCCTCCAGACATGCTAACATGTCAGTTTCCCCCACTGTTAGCCTCCAGACATGCTAACATGTCAGTTTCCCCTGGTGTTAGCCTCCAGAAATGCCAACTCGAGAATTCTCCCCACTGTTACCCTCCAGACATGCTAACATGTCAGTTTCCCCTGGTGTTAGCCTCCATAAATGCCAACTCGAGAATTCTCCCCACTGTTAGCCTTCAGACACGCTAACACATGATTCCCCCCGTTAGCCTCCAGACATGCTAACACATGATTCCCCTCGTTAGCTTCCAGACATGCTAACACGAGAGTTCCCCCTGGTGTTAGCCTCCAGACATGCTAACACATGATTCCCCTCGTTAGCCTCCAGACATGCTAACACAAGAGTTCCCCCTGGTGTTAGCCTTCAGACACGCTAACACATGATTCCCCCCGTTAGCTTCCAGACATGCTAACATATGATTCCCCCCATTAGCTTCCAGACATGCCAACACGAGAGTTCCCCCTGGTGTAAGCATCTAGACATGTCAATGCAAGAGATTTCATGACATTAATATGAAATAAGACTCGTTTTACAGTCCTGTAATTCAATTACAGATTTTTTTTTTTTACAAATAACAAATGTTCTACAAATGCCTTAACTTTCTTTTTCTTTTCTTTTTTCTTTTTTACAAATAAAAACCAAGTTGTTGCAGTGATAGTGTCAATACTACAGTACATTAGTCGAATATCAGTCATATTCAGTCATGAGAGGTTAGTCACTATAATTGCACTTTGGACGTCCATCACAGGACCAAAGGCTCTATGCATTAACAGAGAGCTTTTTAGGTTGGTCTCAAAGCCAGGTCCAGGTCTGGTCCAGCTCTGGCTGTCTGGTTCTAAGCCCAGGTCCCGTCCTGGGTCATGAGGTCTGTGTTCTGAGGGAGCGATTACTTCAAAGTCTAGGTTGGTGACCCAGCCCTTGGGTCATTATTTGAGGTCACGAGGGTTATAAGGCAGGATTTCCTCCCTGGACAGGGCCCTAAGGCCCGGTCCAGACTTGGGGGTCGGAAGGTCAGGTTAGACTCTGAGCATGGGGGAACAAGTCTTCTCTGTGGACAGCTGGTACCGTTGCTGCTGACTGATGGTCAGACAGACCCCCACCACCTGAAACGCAAACCCCCCCCCCCACGACACGTCACAGAGGTAGAACGCTTCCGCTTGCTGTATAGCATGTCATAAACTGGACTCGTTGTGGTGTTTAGTGGCAGATATTTAGGTGTGTTTGCAATGTGGGCTGGAATAATGGATGTCACTCTGGGTAAAAGCGTCCACGGAGCAGCAGATGGCTGCCGTGTGGCGCGGAGAGATCCGACACAGCGGGAGAAGGGGAGAGGGAGGACAGGAAGTAGACAGGAAATAGACAGGAAGTGGAGGCGTGTTTACCTTCCTTGTGTCCTGAGGGAGGATCACTCCGTCATCCCACAGCCTGCCAGATGAGAAGAAAGCTGAGCTCTCTTCCTCCAGCCTGTAATGCGCACGCACGCACGCACACACAGACACACACACGCACGCACACACACACACACGCACGCACACACACACGCACACACAGACACGCACGCACGCACACACGCACGCACACACACACACACATGTCAGCAGGTGACGAATATCAGTGCCTAATGATGCCAGCATACATGCTTGTGTGCACACGCGTGTGCGTGTGTGTGTGCGATCGGTGTGTCCCACCTCTTGTTGATTTTCCTCAGCGCTCCCTCCCCCTCCTCCCCTTCAGGGGGAGTCAGGGTGGCTGCGTAACCCGGGGCGACCAGACTGACCCTGGCGTTGGGCCACAGGAACAGGAAGTGCGGGTCAAACGCCCGGCCGCACTGAACACACACGCGCACAGAGCGATGATTTCAAAACAGATTTACAATAGCTGCCGAGTAGGCCTTATGTTGTGGTTCTAGATGACCACCACACCTCCACTAGCGCACACACCATAGCATAGCTGTCGGTGCCATAGCAACCGCCAACGACGACGGTGATTTTGGGGACGGTAGCGCAGGCCACTGCTGACATCATAGACCCCTGGGCTTTCAGACGGTTGCTGTTGGTGTCTGCCTGAGGGAGGATGGAAGAGGAGGGAACAAGAGGGAGAGGAGGAGTTCAGCAGATGAGCTAGAAACCTGTCATGGAGTATTGTCGAGTACCTGGCTCAGCGTGCTCGTGTGTCCGGGCTGGGGCGCCGTGTTCTGCAGGAAGAGCAGAGGGACGTCCCTCTGGTCGCACAGCTGCACAAAATGGCTGCCCTTCAGCGACGCCGCGCAAGAGAGCTCCCCGTTGCTGGCAACAATGCCCACCAGGTGCCTAAGGGTCAGAGGTCAAACAGAGCTGATCACCGACCGCAGGGCTTCCTTATTAGCGGGTCAGGCGACCCCCCCCCAATGGTCCGGTTGCTGTGGCAACGTGGGATGAGCAGGGGCCTCTAGGGTCCTCTTCCCAGAATGGGGGATCGTGGCATGCACCAATCTGATTGGACGACAGTAGGAGTGCACTAATCTGATTATGGAGCTAACAGAGTTAACTCTTAATCCGCTGGTTATTCATTGTTTAGCTAATCCTGTTAGAGACCGTCAAGAGGGGAGGAATGTTACTCAACAGCAGCCGTCTGTTCCTGGAGGGTCAACAAGACCCGTTGTGAGTGTGTGTATGCGTGGGAGAGAGGAGGGAGAAAATGAGCGTGTGAGGTAGTTCACTTGTGTGAGTTTGCCTGTCTGTCATTTTTGCGTGTTTGGATATGTGTGAGAGTCTATGTGTGTGTGTGTGTGTGTGTGCGTGTGTCTCACCCCTCTATCTTAGCAAAGCCTGTCACCAGAGTGGTTCCATATCTGGCCTTGAACTCCTGGAACTTACTACCGTCTGTCAGACGACTCAGGAGCTGCAGCAACAACAACAACAACAACAACAACATCAAAGACACAAACAACGCGACCAAGCATGCACTTGCGTGTTGTACAGTGTTTGTGTGAGCGAGTGTGCCTGTGAGATCTGACCAGTTTGACGTCCAGGCTGTGGTTGTAGTCCAGTGGAGCCAGACCCATCAGCTCCTCAGGCTTGTGGAGCGGCTGTTCCACCCTCCTGCCCTGCCCCCCCTCCCCTCCTCCTCCTCCGGCAGCTCGTAGTTCAGCGTGGAGATGATGTTCCTGGTGTACATATAGGCCTCCTTCTCATCCCAGGCAAAGTGGTCCACGCAGCCACTTACCCTGAAACAACAGCACACAGTGTTACCCCCCCCTCACCTTCCTCCTTAATAAGGGTGAGGATGTATGGCAGACTCTCATCCAAAGCAGCATATCAGGGGATTGGAACCTGCAAACTCTGCAGCCCAATTCGCTCCTCATTCAGCTGTTCCTATAGCCACACCCCTCACATGCCGCACCGCGCTGATGCGTTTCCTGCGTCCGGGCTACGACGAACTTTACCGCTTCCTGTGGGCATCAGCAATTCCCCCCCCCCCCAACTCACTCTGCGTGCAGCGTGGCCCCGCCCAGATCCTCAGGTGTCACTTCCTCCCCGGTGGCGGCCTTGACCAATGGCGGCCCTCCCAGGAAAATAGTTCCGATCCGGTGGACCATCACAGCTTCCTCCGCCATGGTGGGAATGTAAGCTCCTCCCGCAGTACACGAACCACACACGACTGACACCTGGAGAGGCCACCACAGTACTGACACTACAACAGCAGGCTCACACGCAGACGCACACACACACACTCAACCTGTCTGTCACCATGCCTACCTGAGGGATTCTCATGGCAGACATCATGGCCTCGTTGTAGAACGTTCTCCCTCCTTGGTTCTTGTCTGGAAAGATCTCTGACTGGAAAGAACAGGCCAAGTGATGTATAAGTGTGTGTGTGTGAGTGTAGGTGGTTACGTGTGTGTGTGTGTGTGTGTGTGTGTGTGTGTGTGTGTGTGTGTGTGTGTGTGTACCTGCAGAGGGAGGAAGGCTCCACCACTGTCCACCAGGTAGACGCAGGGCAGGCGGTTCTGCATGGCCACATCCTGGGCTCTCAGCTGCTTCTTCACTGTGATTGGATAAGCCGTGCCACCCTTCACTGTGGCATCGTTGGCTATGAAGACGCACCACAGGCCGTTGATCCGACCCACACCTGGAGGCGTTGGACACACAAACACACAGTACATAAACACAGTACACACACACACACACATACACACGGCACGCACACAATGTGAGTCAGATGCTAGACCCGTAAGTCTGTCAGTCAGTCCTAGGGTAGTGCTACCAGTCAGTCAGGCCCAAGAAAGACCTACCAGTCAGTCAGGCCCAAGAAAGACCTACCAGTCAGTCAGGCCCAAGAAAGACCTACCAGTCAGGCAGCCAGCAGAGGGGATGTCTCCGTAGGGCAGACCCAGCCCAGCGAAGGGAGACAGCTCCAGGAAGTCTTCATCATCAAGCAAGAGGCGGAGCCTATCCCGGACCATCAGTTTTTTGTTCCTCTGGGTGTGTCTGGCAACAGCGTTCTCTCCGCCCCCTTTCCTCACCTTCTCCCTGAACTCCAGATATCTAAAAAAGGGGAGGAGTCACAGCACCTACGTCAACAAGATCCCAGGGGACAGGCTGTTCCGTAATGCCCCCTCCCCTTCATGAGTGTTACGACCACAGACACACCTCTGTTGGCAGGCTGTGCTGTTCCTAAGGTTGGCCTCATAGACGTGGGTGTGGATAGGCTGCAGCGTCTCAACCAGGACAGGAAACGCGCTGGGCGGCCTCTTCCTGCGCGTACTGGTCCCCATCGAGCGGGCGGCCGTGGGAAGCCTGGGGGCGCGCAGGGGTCGTGCTTCCTGAACAGGTAGGCCGGGGGTCAGAGGTCGGTGCGGACAGTGGCGGTCGGGTGACCTGCGGTCAACGCTGCGAAGCACAGCCAGGGTGCTGGAGGGTACGTAGGAGGGCCAGGCCCTGACACTGCAGCGCAGGCTCCTGGGTGAGGGAGGTGGGGGGAGGGTGTGGGATGGAGGGGGAGGTGGCAGATGGAGGTTAAGAAAAATAGAGAGATGACGGGGAGAGAAAGAGCAAGGGTAGTCTTATTTATCACCTGGTAGCTTAGATGTTGTAGCTTTGCACCGTGCCTGGTAAATACAGACAATTCCTTGACTTTGACCTCAGAAATCAAACCGCTGATCCAACTATCCACTTCTGATTATTGATATGTTGCTGTATTTTCTACATGCAGGTTGTGTACTTCGCTTAAGGTTAAAGTGTTCAATTCATCAAATGTAAAATGTAACTGGGAGGCACAAGATCGTGGGACGCAGGATCAAAGTTAGGGTGCTCAAACCACTATTTTTATACCGTTGTTCGCGTCCCTCCCTGTCCCGAAGAAACTCCAGATAAAATGCATAAATATATGTTTTGTCTAGACATAACGGTAGCGTACGTGTCGGCATGGCTTAGTTTAAGTGTCAAACTACCTGTCAAGTTGTTCAAAAGAAAACAAATGTGTGCTAAAGGTCACCAGAGTGGCATGCAATCTGTTCATTATGTGTCTCCGTTCAATAACACCTTTCACTTGACATAGCCGTCAATGTAACATTTTAAAGTGAATACGGTCTTACCGTGCCAGGCAGCTGTACATGACTAATTCTGAGTTTAACAGGAGGACAATTTAAACTGCTACAAAAGAACCTCGCATTTTTCATTGAGTGTTACAGTTAAGGCGGTCTGGACGGAAACAAACACTGCGGTTTAATATGACTGTAAGCTGTCATCCTAAATACATACCACTAGAGGGCACTGTTCACTAATCAATGAGGATAATGAAGTTTGACATCTGAAGTTGCGTTTGCTTTGGAGTAGTTACTAATCTCAGGTATTGATCTTAAATATTTTATTTTTTACGATATTCGTTGATAAGGAACGCCAATTTATTTGAATAAAAAAAAGAGATGAATTACGAGAAGCCACATGCATTCTTTTTCTTCCGATCAATTTCATTTAGACATTAATAAGAGCTACAATAGGTCTTCTGTTGTTTTAACAAGAGCCTTACAAACGTAATGTGTACATAGTGAGAAAAACTCCTTCCGAAGCCCGGTGACGTTACATTCATACGGCAACAACTCAACTCTGAACACCGCATGATCCGAGTAACCTGTCCACCGAATGTCGAAAACGAACTTTGCACACCAAAAAAACACAACGACTTAATGATTCACGCGTCTAATGACTCCTTCTCCTCGCTCGTCGCTTTTAAACTGAGGCATCTGCTTCATTCGGCCGAAGCTTCCAGTCTTCTCTGCGTACTCTTGCTCCGTGAACTCGGGCACTTCCTCTCCAAACCCCGAATCGGGAGGGAACGGGTAGCGCGAGCAGAGCCAAGGAGTGCACTCGACACCGACGCCACAGAATTGGGAAACGCAAAACCTTGGCGACTTGGAGAAAGACGCGGACAGAATTTGGTGTTTTTTTTTTGCGGGGTTCTATGTGGAATACGAGATGAGTTGGGGAACGGAGCTTTGGGTAGGTGAAATAATCTCCTTTCTTTGGACTGGTTTTGGACTAGTTGTCCGGTAAAGCAGGGTTTGGTACTTGAAAGGTACTTAGGTTACCTAGCCAGCATTGTGGAAAATACGGAGCTAGTTAGCCAAGCAAGCTAATTCCGACATGCACCTTTACCATAGAGACGCTAAACAATAGACAAGTCCGAGAAGCAGACAGGCGAGAAATTGGAGACGGCACCGATAACTAGCGCTTCAGCAAAAAAAATCATAGTTGTTTTTATGTTAAATGTCTGAGTTGTTGGTGGCGGTTTGTTGAGAACAATGATTATTTTGAAGAGCAGACGCTTTGGTAGGACGGCTGACTGGATACGGTCACACGCCCTGTTCCATAGTTCTCCCCCCCCAATTCAGATAGGGGCGCGAGGAGCAGGGACACCGGTAGAGATACGGTACAGCTCGCGGCCCGCCTTGTGCGAACAATGCAAGTCCACGTTAATATGTTTGACTTGTCACATCTCGTTGAATTCTAACGCTGTCAGTTGATCATTTGTAGAAAGTGCTTCCAATGCGGCAGTTTGGTTCTCAGTCATTAGGCGGTGGTGGAACAGACGGTAGTCTACGTGGGGCTTTTTCTCCAGGAACCGTCTTTGTCAGGTCGTTTGCCTCCTAGCCTGGCGTTCCCGGTGATTACCGGCCAGCAACCGGCGGGGACTGGTGGCTGGTTGCAGGCCTACGTTTACGTTTTAAGGAAAACTTTTAAACATAATATGATATATTTTGTATCTGCAGTTATGAGCAATAATCTACCTGTTGGAAACGATTGTGTGGCTGGCTGATCAATGTAGTTAGTTTTTTTTATTGCCAGGATGAAGTCATTCTCTTTAGTGGGGCTTGTCAGTGTACTAGAACCCAGACAGTGATATGATGTCAGTGCTCCACCAGACAGACAGACAGACAGACAGGCTGGAAGAACTCTGGCTCAGTACCAGATGACCTACATGGCTACTGTAGAGGTAGATCACTGTACCGTAGATATAAATGTTCATCATTGACCTGCCAAGGGATGGGGTAATCCAGTTGGCTTGATCGGACTGCATGGGCAGAGGAGATGGGAGACGCCAGGGCAATTCAAGCCACCACAAGACAGGTAGACACGGAACAAGATGGACTTAGACCAGGACAATCAAGGCACACAACAGGTAGGAGCGGCGTGAGCCACACGAGTGGGCTCCAGACCCAGGCCAATCATCGGCGCCGACACACAGACAGGTCACACCCGGACCAGACAGACCAGAACAGACGGGTACAGCAGGTCAACAAAGAGCCAAGATTAATTTTGTTGCCCAGCGATCCAAGCGCCCTCTGTCCCAACTCGGATGGCAAGAAGAGACAGAAGCGGGCTTGTGTGTGGGTGGAGGCTTGTGTGTGGGTGGAGGCTTGTGTGTGGGTGGAGGCTGGTGTGTGGGTGGAGGCTTGTGTGTGGGTGGAGGCTTGTGTGTGGGTGGAGGCTTGTGTGTGGGCGGAGGCTTGTGTGTGGAGGCTTGTGTGTGGGTGGAGGCTTGTGTGTGGAGGCTTGTGTGTGGGTGGAGGCTTGTGTGTGGAGGCTTGTGTGTGGGTGGAGGCTTGTGTGTGGGTGGAGGCTGGTGTGTGGGCGGTGGCTGGTGTGTGCGGCGGAGGCTTGCTGTGTGGGCGGGCACCGGCGCGAGAGGCCACCTTCTGTCTGTGCGGTGTCGACGCTACCTTGTGATGTGGGGCCCCGGCAGGCCCCTCTGGTCCGTGTGGGGTGGCACCGAGGCTGGTGTGTGGGTGTGAGGCTTGTGCTGCTGGAGAGCTTGTGTGTATCGAGGGCGGGCTAGGCTTTGTCGTGTCGGCTGGAACTGTTGTTGTGTGGGCGCGGCAGGCTGCTGTGGTCGGCGCCAGGCTTGGTGCTGTAAGGCTGGAGGGCTGCGTGTGGCGATGAGCTTATGCGTTGAGGGCGGAGGCTGTGTATATGTGGCGGAGCTGTTGTGGTGGGCGCGAGGCTTGTGTGTCGGGCGCGAGGTATGTGGTGTGGGTGGAAGGGCTGTGTGTGGGTCTGGAGTCTGTCTTTTATTAAGTGGATGTGTTGTTCATAACGAAAGACAGTGGACGGAGGCCAGTGACAAAGGCACAATTGGCTAAGCTTGAATAGTGTGCTGGAGAACAAGTGAGGGCATGCGTGTGTGTGTGTGTGTGCGTACTTGCGCGTGTATTTGTACTCCGCTTGTTCCTGACAGGTCATATGTACATACTCGTGTTGAGTGGTCGGGAAAGTGTGATGGTTGAGTGGTGCACAGAGTTGGGGAGGTGTGTGTGTTACGTGTTTGCGTGCCTGCCGAAGCTTTCCGCTCAGTCTAAGTTAGACGCGCCAGCTACACAACAGCTGCTAACTCTGCTTCCTGCGTGTTGGGCACACCCCGCGGTCTTGGGAGACTGGATTTCCCCCCTTCCAAAGTCGCGCTGTCAACGACAGAATCCCCGCAGACATCATACTACACATCACCCTGGCCTTGTTCGCCAACTGCCGAGGTCCTAGTCTCCTGTCCTAGTCTCCTGTCCTAGTCTCCTGTCCTAGTCTCCTGTCCTAGTCTCCTGTCCTAGTCACCTGTCTGTCTCCTGTCCCAGTCACCTGTCTGTCTCCTGTCCTAGTCACCTGTCTGTCTCCTGTCCTAGTCACTTGTCTGTCTCCTGTCTCAGTTACCTGTCTGTCTCCTGTCTCAGTTACCTGTCTGTCTCCTGTCCTAATTACCTGTCTGTCTCCTGTCTCAGTTACCTGTCTGTCTCCTGTCCTAGTCACCTGTCTGTCTCCTGTCTCAGTTACCTGTCTGTCTCCTGTCCTAGTCACCTGTCTGTCTCCTGTCTCAGTCTCCTGTCCCAGTTACCTGTCTGTCTCCTGTCTCAGTCTCCTGTCCCAGTTACCTGTCTGTCTCCTGTCTCAGTCTCCTGTCTCAGTCTCCTGTCCCAGTCTCCTGTCCCAGTCTCCTGTCCCAGTCTCCTGTCTCAGTTACCTGTCAGTCTCCTGTCTCAGTCTCCTGTCCAGTCTCCTGTCCTAGTCACCTGTCTGTCTCTGTCTCCTGTCCCAGTCTCCTGTCGTTGTCTCAGTCTCCTGTCCAGTCTCCTGTCGTTGTCTCAGCTCTCTAGTGTTTGTTCAGCCTTTAACACACGTGAACCTACACTTCAGATTAATGATTAACTGGAAGAGATTATGAGAGAGCCCCCTTTCATCACCCTGCACGCGCACACACGCACACACACACCTTCACACACACTCTCTCTCACACAAACACACACACGCACAAAGACTTGTCTTATGACTAGGCTCTAAACAGCACTGTGTGTGCAGTATAAACTGGTCACACACTGCAGTGAGGCATAGTGCGGGTAGGTTAGCTCCTCCCTGACAGTCCCCTGACAGGACTGTCTGTAGTCAAATCAAACGATCCAACACACACACACAGCCTAACACTAACCCAACGCACCAGCCCAACAATAGTCCTGCACACACTAACATCATCACTGGCACATTATAACCCAACCAATGTTGCTAAGGCTGTGACTTAACAACGAAGAGGCCGGCTGCAGTCCTCAGTCTCAGACCGGCTTCCTCTTTCACAGCTTTCTGATTCAATGCCTCGCTGCCTCTCAAGCTCTTCTCAGCTCTGATTGGCTGAGACAGCAGGAACAAAGGTGCTGACAGGAAGGGGGAGGCGGCCTTCTGAAGGCTTACGCCTCGCCACAGGAGGAATGGATTTAAAAAGTCACTTCTTATAGGTGACAGACGCGCACATCCACTGATACACACTCCCAACGCACACAATTTATGCTAGAGGCTGGTTACACCTCTCAACCTCTATTCCAGTCTCGAACAGAAAGGTGGAAAGATGGGTAGACAGGCGAGTGGGCAGACAGGCGGGCAGACAGGCGGGCAGTCTGGAACAACAGCTCCTTCCTCCATTTTGTACGCTTTAGCACATGGCAGGAGAGCACACGCTGAACTACGCAGACATAGACACTCTTGGCTCACCTGGACCACAGACACTCCTACTGTGAGACTGAGACACACTCCCTTTCCCTCCCTCCCTCCGTCCCTCCCTTCCTCCCCCGCTCTCTCTCTCTTTCGTTTGTCATCCTCCACACAGACAGGTTTGCGTGTCATCCCGTATCCTGCAGACTGACAGGTCTGCTTGTCATCCTGTCTCTCCAGCCAGCTAGCCTTCACACAGGCCTGCTCAGGCTCAGTCTGTGCTTCTCATCCCTCCAATCTCCGTCCTCCCCCTCCCATCCCCACCCCCCCATTCTCCCCCTCATATTTCCCCTCCCTTACTCCCTTTCAGTTTTTTTCCATCTCTCTGCGTCTCTGCCGCTCTCTCTCTCTCTCGTTCTCTCTGTCTCTCCTTCGTTCTCTCTCTGCCTGTCTCTGTCTCTCTCTTTCCCTGCCTTTGTCTCTAGCACTCTCTCTCTCTCTCTCTCTGGGTCTATCTCTGGCTCTGTGTAGGAAAGTTGTAGGACAAGTAGCGCTGTCTAGGAAGGCGGAGTTGAGAGGCAGCCGGCCAATCAGAGAGCAGTTTTGGTGAGGTGAAACCTAACCTGTCTGTTTTGCGCAAAGCTCAGACCTGTATCCAGGGGTGCGGCCAGCCAGTCGTCATGGTAGCAGGTTGCCATGTGAGGCTGCGTCCATGGGTGGATCCCTGTCCTGGCCTCTCTCTTCTGCCCTTGGTCACTGTTTCCTCCCAGTGCTGAGTAAGAGCTGGAGTGTGTGTGTGTGTGTGTGTGTGTGTGTGTGTGTGTGTGTGT
>BROE01000026.1:7822327-7845336 GCA_036571765.1 Plecoglossus altivelis
TCACAATACATGCACACCCACACAATACATGCACACCAACAATACATGCGAACACCACACATACATCGCACACCACACAATACATGCACACCAACGATACATCACACACACAATACAGCACGCAAATTGCCAATATTAAAACACCTGGTGCGTGTACTACAACCATGATTCATTTGCTTGTTCTGACTATACGTAGAACATCTTATCTATATTAGATTTATCACATTAATTCTCTGTGTGGTGTGTTGCCGTCCTGTGTGTTTGTGCGTGTGTAGTGTGTGTGTGCCTGCGTGTCCGTGTGGGCAGCAGCACCTGCAAGAGGGCAGAAAGGCCCAGCAGTATCTGGACCAGTGCTGGAAACAGATGGACAACGTAAGTAGGGAGCGAAGGAGAGAGGATGGGGAGGAGGTAGGACTATGAGGTGAGAGAGAGGAAGTAAGCACTGACGGAATAAAGGAAAAGAAGCAGTGCGAGGAGACAGAGAATCAAGCTGGGAGAAGGCAGGAGGATTGAGGAGGAGGCGAGGGGAGGAGGGAGGGAGAGGGAGGGATTGAGGGAAGGAGGGAGGAGGCAGGAGAGAAGGTTGAGGAGGGAGGGAGGAAGGAGGAGGAGGGAAGGATGCAGAGAGACGGACGGAGGGAGGGATGACGCAGGGGGGAGGAGGAGCGGGACGACATAAGGATCATTCACTTCCTGCTTGAGTCCCGCTCTCTCCCAGCAGAACGCGCCTTGTCCTGCTGGACAAACACCACACGCACTCACACACACACACTCACACACATACACACTCACCCACACACACACACATACACACTCACCCACACACACACACACTCTCTCTCTAGTGGAGGCTGTGGTTTTGGACTGTAAGGTGGCTGTTTTTGGTGATCTAGCAGGGTTCAGTGTTGTGGTGTTGTAAAGGGTTTGGTATTCACATTTCTGTGTGACTATTCCCTACGTTGCTGGCTCCGTCACATAAGACTGCCAGAATGTTACGGCAGGAAGAAGGATGTTCTCTCTCCCCTCATCCACCCCTCTCTCTTTTGCTCTCTCTTTCTCACTTTCTCTTTTGCTCTTCTCCTACGGATCCTCCCGATGTGTAGCTGCCTTGTGAACAGTCGAGGTGTTTTCACACAGAATTCCACCTGCAGCATCCAGAGCACTGCCTGCTCTCCTTTCCTCTCTCTTGTCCCTCTCCCCTTCCTCTCCTCTTTCCTCTCCCCTCTCTCTCCTCTTGTTGCCTCTCTCCCCTCTCCTCCTCTTTCCTCTCCCCTCTCCTCCCTCAGTTATGTCCTCTCCCCCCTCTCCTCCCCTCTTGGTCCCTCTCCCCTCTCGCCCTCTCTCCCCCTGCTTGTCCTCTCCACCCCTCTGCCCTCCCTCTTTCCTCTCCCCTCTCCTCATCCCCTCCCCCCTCCTCTCCAAGTTCCCCTCCCCCCTCCTCTATCCTCCACCATCCCTCCTCTCTCCTTCTCCCCTTCTCCTCTCCTCGTCTCTCCCGCTCCTCCTTCCTCTTTCCTCTCCCACTCTCCCTCCCCTCTTGTCCTCTCCCTCTCCTTACCCTCTTCCCTTCTCCCCTCTCTCCCCTCTTTCCTTCTCCCCTTCCCCTCCTCCCCTCTGTCCTCTCCACTCTCCTCCCTCTTCCCTCTCCCCTCTCCTCCCCCTGTCCTCCCCTATTGTTCCTCTCCCCTTCTCCTCCCCCATCCCCTCTTGTGTATCCCTCTCCCCTCTACCTCCTCCTGTTTTGTCTTCCCCCTGATCCTCCCACCTCTTGTCCTTTCCCCTCTCAACCCTTGTCTCCCCTCTCCTCTTGCCTCTCCCCTCTCCTCCCCGTTTTTCCTTCCCGCTCTCCTTCCCCTCTCCTCACCTTTGTCCTCTCCCTGTCCTCCCCTGCTTTTCCTCCCCTCTCTCCTCCCTTCCCTCCCCTCTCCGCTGTCCTCTCCCTCTCCTTCCCCTGTTCCTCCCCTCTTGTCTTCCCCTCTCCCTCCCCCTTTCTCCCTCTTGTCCTCTCCCCTCTCCTCCCTTCTCCGCTCACCCTCTTGTTCCTCTCCTGTTCCTCCCCTCTTTGTCTCTCCCCTCTCCTCCCCTGTCCTCCCCTCTTGTCCTCTCCCCCCCCCCTCTCTCTCCCCTCGTCCCTCCCTTCTTGTCCTCTCCCCTCTCCTCCTCCTCTCCCCTTTGTCCTCTCCCCTCTCCTCCCCTCTCCTCTCCTCTTAGTCTCTCCCCTGTCCCTCCCCTCTTCCTCCCCTCTCCTCCCCTGTTCCTCCCCTCTTGTCCTCTCCCCTCCTCCCTCCCTCCCTCTTCGTCTCTCCCCTCTTCCTCCCCTCTCTTCTCTCCCCTCCCCCTCTTGTCCTCTCCCTCTCCTCCCCTCTCCTCCCCTCTTGTTCCGCTCCCCTCTCTCCCCCTCTCCTCCCCTTCCCGTCCTCTCCCCTCCCTCCCCCTCTCCCCTCTTGTCTCTCCCCTGTCGCCCTCTTGTCCTCTCCCCTCTCCTCCCCTCTTGTCCTCTCCCCTCTCCTCCCCTCTTGTCCTCTCCCCTCTCCTCTCCTCTTGTCCTCTCCCCTCTCCTCTCCTCTTGTCCTCTCCCCTCTCCTCCTTCAGAGTAAGAAGAAGTTTGAGCGAGAGTGCAAGGAGGCTGAGAAATGCCAGCTCAGCTACGAGAAACTGGACAACGACATCAACGCCACCAAATCAGAGGTGGAGAAGGTGAGGAGAGGCCCCGCCCCCCCTCAGCGTTCACCGACCACATGAGGTCCAGTCATGCTAGCCTTCCATGCTAGCAAGTGTCGTTTGTGTGTGTGTGTGTTGCCAGGCCAAGTCTCAGTTGTATCTGCGCACCCACATGGCGGACGAGAGTAAGAACGAGTACGCCGCCCAGCTCCAGAACTTCAACGGAGAACAGTGGAAGCACTTCAACTCTGCCATCCCCCTCATCTTCAAGGTGGGCTCCTATTGGCCGCAGAGACAACCCCCCCCCACCCCACTCATTGGGCATTGACTTGCGAGGCGAAGACAGCTACACAAAATTGTTCTTTCCACGTTGGAAACGCTTCGACAGTAAACACCGTAGCTGTGTTCTAGCGTCCACCTGTGTTTCTAACCGGTGCTCCTGGGTTCTTTCTTGTTCCCGCTCGCAGAACCTGCAGAACATGGATGAAGAGGGCACTGTCAAGCGGGAGACCTTACCGACCTTTGCTGAAGGTCGAGGATAAGGCCTGCCCATCAATTCTCCACCTGTCTGGATGTTATATGTCTCTGCTCCCAAGCTGTGGATCACCGCAAGGGACATCACACACACACATGTATATCCCAATACCATCCGAAATACATCACACCACACACACCCACGATAATATCCTGTACCGCTTCTTAAATACACACACACACACACACAACACTATACCCATACACCATCTAACATGCGCGCACCACACACACACACACGTATACCCATACACATCCTAAATGTACACACACACACCCACCCACCCTCACACACTCTCTCGCCTCCTGTTGGCGTGCCAGGACTCAGCCATCGTCGTCGAGTCGTTCAAGTCGGGCTTCGAGCCCCCCGGAGACTTCCCCTTTGAAGACTTCAGCCAGAACATCCAGCGCAGCGGCTCTGACAGCACGCTGGGCCCCCCACGGAGCGGTGGGGAGAGTGGGGGCAAGGGGGACCCCAGACCCTCTCTGGGGAAAGCCAAGAACAAGCTGTGGCTGTTTGGAAAGAAACCCAAGGTGAGGTGACCCCACTCTACACCCCCCCCCCCCCCCCCCACCCTCTCTACTTCCTCACTTCCTGTTTCGGAGGGAGTACTTAGGACTGAGTGTGTATGTGCGTGAGTGTCTGTGGACTGTCTCCTTACCAGCCTCGCTCGCTGAATCCTTGAACACCACCCCAGATCATTCCCTGACACCCCGCTGTCCCTCTCCCTCCCCCCTCCCAGTCTCCCCTCTCCTCGCCTCCTCCTCCCCCCTCCCAGCCCGGCCTCCCCTCTCCCTCCCCCCTAGCTCACTGCCTGTCAGAGATCCGCACAGCCAGACTGCCCTCCTTCAAGGGCCTCAGGAGAGGGGTGAGTGCATCCCCTGTGGGGGGGGGGGGCGGAGGCTGACCTCCAGTGTGACCCTGTGTGACCTCTCGTTAGTTTGACTGACACCCTGGTAGAAGTGTTGGAGTTCTCGTGTGACCTTTGTGTGATGCTACAGAGCCAGATCTTTTTGTTTTCTTGACAGCTTTCAGGGACAGAGTTGGTGTTAGCAGAGAGGTTTGGGGGTGTGCTGGGGGTTTGCTGTGCTGTGTGTGTGTGTGTATGAACGGGAGGGGGATCATGCTTACGTTACTGTCATGTGGTCATGACACCAGGTCATGTGTCGTGCTGGTGTGTTGTGTGCTGTTGCCATGGTAGCTTAGCTTGCCACAGACAGTCACGCGATAACTACCTGTATGTTGGTCTCCTTCCACACTCACCTGTCTTACTCTCCTCCCAGTGGTCAATGAAGATGGTAAGTGTGTGTGTGTGTGTGTGCGTGCGTGCGTGCGTGTGTGTGTAACCCACTCCTTATCCTGACCTACTCCGCCCTTAAACCGGATTTATTTTAGTCCTGAACAAGCGTCATTCCACCCTACTGTTGGTTTATTCCAGTTTTAAATCATGACACCAGTCCTATTCCAGTCTTATTCCAGACAGACACCAGTCCTATTCCAGTCTTATTCCAGTCTTATTCCAGTCCTATTCCAGTCTTATTCCAGACAGACACCAGTCCTATTCCAGTCTTATTCCAGTCACACACCAGTCTTATTCCAGTCAGAAACCAGTCTTGTTCTACAGAGGCACAAGTCTTATTCCAGACAGACACCAGTCTTCTTCCAGTCTTGCTCCAGCATCACTAACAGCCCCCTGCCCCTCCCCCAGGCCCCCTCCCTTGAGGACTTCTCCCACCTCCCCCCAGAGCAGAGGAGGAAGAGGCTGCAGCATCGCATCGACGAGCTGAGCAGAGACCTGCAGAAGGAGCTGGACCAGAGGTAACACAGAGAACACTACGCATGACCCCACCCTGACCTGGACACACAAGGCTGTAGTGAGAAGTTGACTGTGTCTCCCGTGCGTGCGTGTGTTAGAGACGCGTTGAACAAGATGAAGGATGTGTATGAGAAGAACCCTCAGATGGGAGACCCCATCAGCCTGCAGCCCAAAATCTCCGAGACCATTTGCACCATGGAGAGACTCCGCTCTGAGATCCACAAGAACGAGGTGAGGAGCTGGGGGAGGGGAGAGAGGAGAGGAGATGTAGAGGGGGGAGGGGAGAGAGGAGAGGAGATGTAGGGGGGGGGGTGAGAGGGAGGAGGAGATAAGACAGATGGAGAGACGTCCCATCTCAGGTTCACTATACTGCTCCCTCTTGTGGACATTGGTATGAACTGCCTCCCCCCCCCTTCCAGACCTGGCTGTCGGAAGTGGAGGGGAAGAACAGTAGCAGAGGAGACAGAAGACCCAGCACCGACCCTCACCCTGCCCCTGCAGGCCGGGAGAGGTAACACACCCTCACAAACAAACAGACACACCCTCGCACACATCCACGCTCTCATCACCAAACGGTTACTTCATTACCTCACCACCACCTCCTCCAGCCCCGAGGGCAGTTACACCGACGACACCAACCAGGAGCTGTGCGTGCCTCCCCACCCCAGCCCCCGCCAGCCCGACCACCCGCATGCCGACGCCCACGAGTTCGACGACGAGTTTGACGACGACGACCCCTTGCCTGTGATTGGTCACTGCAAAGCTCTCTACTCTTTCGACGGTACAGTACCGCCCAGACCCACTCTTTCACAGCTTCCAGGATCCCGCTGAAGAACAGATGCTAACGGGGGCGTGCGTGTTTGTGTGCAGGCCAGAACGAGGGCACCCTGGTGATGCTGGAGGACGAGGTCCTGTACATCATCGAGGAGGACAAGGGGGACGGCTGGACGCGAGCACGAAGACAGGGGGGCGAGGAGGGATACGTCCCTACCTCCTACCTGGAGATCACCATGGAGAAGAACAGCAAAGGTGCTGTCACGTACATCTGACCCCCCACCTCCCCCCACACAGACACCTCTCTATCCCCCCCATCCCTCCATCTTCTCCTCCATCTCCCCTCCCTCCATCTCCCCATCCAGACATTTCCTCCTCCCTCCATCCTTCCATCTCCCCTCCCTCCATCTCCCCTCCCTCCATCTCCCCTCCCTCCATCTCCCCATCCAGACATTTCCTCCTCCCTCCATACTCCCTCCATACTCCCTCGCTCCCTCAGTCTGTGAGCTCATGGACAAATGAGAACATTGAAAAGGACATTTGCATGAACAAAGTGTGCGGGTGAGAGTATATGGCTGTAAAAGCGTGAGTGAGTGTGCACGTACCTGTAAAAGCGTGAGTGAGCGTGTGATAGTGTCAGATGTTAGAATGAGAAAGAGAGACCATTTCAAAGGTGCAATCCTCTGATCTGAAGATGACTGAATAATCCGACCAAGGGGATTCTACGTACAATCACCATCCAGTTTTTAATTACTATCTACGGTTTGTTTTTAGCAGTAGATTGAAAGTTTTTTTTCCGTTTGTTTTTTACATGATTCTACTGCTCTGTTGATGTTACTTCTAAGAGATTAGTCCAGACAGAAGAGAGAGGTGGATGTCTTTCTATTTCACTTCCACCTCTTTCTTCACCTGCTCGCAAAGCTGTGTCATACTTCTTGTTTAGCTGTGTGGTACTACCTGTTTAGCTGTCTGGAACTTCCTGTTCAGTTGTCTGGAACTTCCTGTTCAGCTCCCTGGTACTTCCTGTTCTGACAGGGCAGTAAAATGACAAACCGGTCTATTACAGTTTGCTGTGTCTGTTCTGTGTAAAGCCACTGCACGTGTGTGTGTGTGTGGTGTGCGTGCGTGCGTGTGTGCGTGTGGTGTGTGTGTGTGTGTGTGTGTGAGGGATGGTGATAGTGGTTGGAGAAGAGAGGGATGATTCTATTAGTCAGTAACTCCTGTCCTCTCTCTCCTGTTGGACCACAGGTTCCTGAGTGCTGCTGAGTGGCCGGCTGATTGGTGGTGGTGGGGCTAGGGGGCGGGGCTAGCGTAGAGGCAGGTTGCATGTTTGTCTGCATGCTCTCACAATTGACCAATAACAACCTGACAACAGCAAAGAACTCTGGGATAGATCCATATGGGGTGGGTGGGTATTTGACTCAGGGGCCTTTCAAAGTCTTAAACAGTCTGTAACAGTTTGTAACCTTATAACAGCTTATGTAGCGACAGAACTAAACAAAATCAAGCATCTTACGAATTTGAGATATCTGCGAGTACTAATGCTGTCAATCTGGAGTGAGAACGTCTGCCTGCGGTCACGCGACCTTACCACGACCTTTTACGTGACCTTGTCATGACCTCACCTGCGATCATTCCTTCCTAACCAATCAGAATCGTGGACGTGCTTAGTGGTTCCATTGACCTTCCGTTGTGTGTGCGTGTGTGTGTGTGTGTGTGTGGGCGCCATCCGACTTGTGCGCGTGTGTGCGTGTGCGGCGTTACAGAGAGCGTGCCCCAACATGCCTGTGTCATACGTGTTTGCGCTGCCTGCCTGTCATGCTTGATGCTCGTGTGTTAAATGTGAATGTATGTTACTGTCCCATGTGGCATGATCACATCAGTGTAGACACACAGGACCCTCCCTCCCTCCCCTACTCTTGCTCCACCCCCTTCCCCCCTTACTTCCTCCCACCCAATCTTCTCCCTCCTCCCTTCTCCTCCCTCCCTCTCCCTCCTCTCCTCTCTCTGTCCTCCTCTCCCTCCTTCCCCTTTCCCCTCGCTCCCTCCTTTCCCCTCGCTCCCTCCTTTCCCCTCGCTCCCTCCTTTCCCCCTGTCTCCCACCTCCCCTCTCTCCCTCCTCCCCCTCTCCCCTCTCTCCCTCCTCCCCTCTCTCCCTCCTTTCCCCCTGTCTCCCTCCTCCCCGTCTCCCTCGCCTGCTGTCCATCCTCACATTAGTAAAGAGCAGCTGGTGGTGCAGTTCCACCAGTCCACCAGCAGAGGGCACTCTCACCACGCTGCAGCTTCTAATGGGACACAGAGAATACCAGCTAGAACAACAATAACATCAACAATAACAACAACAACAATGGCAGCAAGAACAACATTTTCAGTGACAGCTCCACACCAGAAGCCAGCTTTGAGACTGGCTTCTCCTTCAACCCCTTCCTGTGACATGCAGACCCTGGTCTACTACTACAACTCCCAGAATCCCCTAGAGCTCCCTAAAGCCCTGCGCCTCTTCGAACATCCATAACTTGTGAATGTGATGATGCGTATACATGTATATGTGTTCATCTGAATGGGAGTGTGTCTACATGTATGTGTATATATGTAGCTAGTCTTATTACGTATTAACAATTTCTTTATTTCATCATGAATGTGTTTTTAAGGTGTTTTTATAAAGTTTATACTTGGAGAATAGGCAGGTGTGTGTGTGCGTGAGCGATGTCTGGTCTGGTCACATGCACTTTGGCCTGAACCAATGAGAGACCAGGACTCGGCGTAACCACTAGTTGACTGTCTCGCCAAGAGACTCGTCTATCTCTCTCTCCCTGTAACGACGCGACTGGACTCTTCACGCTCCGGTCGTCACGGAGACCTGGGACGAGGAGGGCGGCGGTTGCCGTGGAGACGCGAGCAAAGGGGAGGTCCTGGAACTCGTGCGGGCATCTTTTTGTTAACGTTGGAAGCTGTGAACTGTATAAAATCACTCATCTTACTTGAACTCTCTCTGCCTGGGGCCTCCTGGCATTATGGGATGCCCTCTCTCTTTCTCCGCGGAGAACATGCACTAACACACGGACGCCGTAACCACGGATATAAGAGCGGTTCAGCCTTCTCAACGGGACTTCCTCGTCTGGGGCAGCCTGGACAGGTGCATTGTGGGGGGGGGGCGCCGGTTGTCTTGGTAACCAATTGTTTCGAGGAAGGGTGATGTGGTGACGGTCTTGTGGTCCTGATGATGACGATGATGATGATGATGATGATGTTGGGTGTAGTAGTCGGACAACCCTACCCTCCTTAAACCCAAAGCCAGATGATGATGTAAACTGTGAGTTTAATAATTCTATCCTATCATCATGCTGTAATTCCTTTATGCAACAAAAAAAAAACACCCCCCCCCCAAAAAAAACCTTTCCCACCAGAGGTCTGGGGGGGCTGGGGCTGCAGTACCCCTCCTCCCCAGACCGAGTGCTCTAACTAACCACCATGTAACACCCTGGCTGTACTTCCTCCTTTCTGTACGACCCCCCTCCCCCTCCCCAAAAAAAGCTCTTTTCATATGAAACAGTTCTAATAAAATAAACGTGACCAAACTCTCTTGTCTGTCCGTGTGGAGAACAGATGACTGTTCTCTTCTTTATTCACATATGGACCTTAGAAACATATTCAAATTCATTCACAAGTCTTATTGTACAGAAAGTAACATTTTAGATATCCTTGTTTGTTTGTTTTTACATTTGAAGGTGGATATATTACAGTCTAGCAGGACAGGCATGCTGGTAAGGTGTCTGTACCCATTTCATGGTGGGTGAGAGGTGTGGTTAGGGGCTGGGGGGAAGGGAGGGGGCAGGGGAGTTAGAGGTGTGGTTAGAGGTAGGTTTGAGGGGGCAAGAGGTGGGGGTGTGGTTGGAGTTGGACACACAGACAGCCTGCCGGGGGGGGGCGGAGGGGGGACCCGTGTGTGTGTGTGTGTGTGTGTGTGGGGCCGGTCACAGCTCGGTGTGTGTGGCAGCCGGCTCCAGCTTGCGTGACAGGGCGGTCAGGATGAGGCTGAACTTGGCGTGGCGCTCCTCCTGCCCCACGCTGGCCCCCCGACTGCCCCACAGCAGGCGCTGCTGGAAGTCTGTCCTGAACACCTCCAGCAGATCCTCCTCCGCTTTGAAACCTGCACACACACACACACAGGGTGCAGGGTTAGGTGTGTGTGTGAGAGAGAAACTGGCAGATGTGTGCGTGTGTGTTTGTGTGTGCGTGTGTGTGTGAGTGAGTGTGTGTGTGTGTTACCATGCAGAACGGCCTGAGCGTAGGCGGTGTAGGAGGCGGAGTCTTCCGCTACTCTGCGAGCGTCCTCCAGGTGACGCAGCATGACGTCACAGCCCTGCTCCCACGGCTCCGCCCCCTCGCAGGCCACGCCCCCTCTCTCCATCAGGTTCAGCAGCGGCATCAGGAGAGGCACTGACCTGCCGGCCCCAGCCAGCTCCGCTAAGCACACACACACACACACACACAGATGTAAACACACACACACAGGTGTAAGCGCACACACACACACACAGATGTAAACACACACACACAGGTGTAAGCGCACACACACACACACAGGTGTAAGCGCACACACACACATACAGGTGTAAACACACACACACATGTAAACACACACACATACAGGTGTAAATGCACACAGGTGTAAGCACACACACACACACACGTGTAAACACACAGGCACACACAAATAAGCACACGTACATGTAAGCACACATGCGTGCAAACCCATAATACACATTTGAAGATGTGCCACGTCGCTGCTGCCGCACAGACACAGTATTTTAGAGGTGCTGTCGAATGTGTGTGTGTACCTGTGCCTTCGTAGAGAGCCTTGTAGAAGGGTTTGAGGGTCTTCTCATAGGTGATGGCTGTCTGCGTGAAGCTGTGTCTCAGTGTGGTCCAGGTGTGTTCCAGGCGAGCAATCTGAAAATACACACACTACATCAGATAGGACTACGTGCGTGTGTGTGTGTGTGTACCACGTGTATGTCTAGGGCAGGGTTGTCGAACTCCGGTCCTCGAGGGCTGCTGTCCTGAAGGTTTTCCATGTTTCCCTGCTCCAGCACACCTGATTCTAATGATCGGTGATGGTCGTTATGAAGCTCTGTGGAAGCCTGATAACGAACCTTCATTAGAATCAGGTGTGCTGGAGCAGGGAAACATCGAACACTTTCAGGACAGCGGCCCTGGAGGACCGGAGTTTGACACCCCTGGTCGAGGGCCTGCGTGTGTGTGTTAGTGTGCACCTGGGGCATGTCCAGGGCCTTCATAATGGAGGAGAAAGCATACAGGTCACCCAAAGCATCTTTCAGCTCCATGGCAACCAGGATAATCCGGTTCAACGTTGATGCTCTCTCCTCCATGCTGCCTGTACAGCCCAGAATATCCACGGCAACACCGATCGCCATAGTGTGGTGCCTAGGAGACCACAGGAGGGAGGAAGTTACAGCAGCGTATCGACAGATGTGCTTCTTTGGATGTGTGTGTACACGTGTGTGTGTACACGTGTGTGTGTGTGTGTGTACACACGTGTGTGTGTGTACACGTGTGTGTGTACATGTGTGTGTGTGTACACACGTGTGTGTGTGCGTGTGTGTGCGTGTACACGTGCGTGTGGTTGTGTGTGTGTGTGTACACTTGTGTGTGTACACGTGTGTGTGTGTGTGTACCCGTGTGTGTGTGTGTGTATACACGTGTGTGTGTGTGTGTGTGTGCACGTGTGTGTGTGTGTACACATGTGTGCACCTCTCCATCAGGTCCAGACGTAGCTGTCTGCCGTGGGGCAACGTGACCAGCTCCAGACCCGAGGACACGCCCATCTGACTCTTCATCTCCTCAGACACGTCCAGTACCCTAGCAACCTAGGAGCAACAGGTACTCACGTCACTATGGAAACCAGCTTCAGCCACGCCTTCCCGTGCACGACATGAGTGCGTGTAATGCTTGTGCGCGCGTGCAGGTGTGTGTTACCTGGCAGTCGGCCAGCAGCATGTGTTTAGCGATGCTGAGGTGTGTGTGGGAGAGCAGCAGCTGCTTGGCTGTCCTGAGGACGCTCATCTCCAGGGGTTTGTTCTCCTGGGGGAGCAGACGAGACTCGAACCCCCCCGGGCAGAACGACGACACCGTCTCAAACACCGGCCACCGCTGACCTCTCCCCTCCTCCTCCTCCCCCGCTCCACCCTTGTCGCGCTCCTCCTCCCCCTCCCCAGCCCTCTCCCCCTCCTCTTCATCGCTGCCGTTCTCCAGACCGGCGATGGCGTGGTGATAGGAGCTCCTGTCCAATCGCGTCCTCCCGTTCTCCTCCGACTTCAGCCTGTCGACATAGCCGACGGGCGAGGGGGCGGGGCCGCAGAGGGGGGGCTCGTTGCAGGCGACCCCCAGGCTCGGGAGCATGGTCTCCGCCAGGGCCGGGCGGGGCTTGGGGGGCGGGGTGGGAGGAGTGAGGGTGGTGGCAGGTTGGGTGGAGGTGGGCGGCTGGGAGGGCGGGGGAGCCAGGACGAGCAGGCGAGGGGAACGAGGCATCCGGAGGGGGGCCACCTTGCTGGGCTTGGGGGGCGGTCTGGGGCACAGCTGGCTGTCTGACCCCCGGATGGCCTGGGCAGGCTGGAAGTCAGGGGTCAGCCTGCGCTGCTGGGAGGGGCTGAGGACGGGCTCGCTACCCGTCCGTACCACCGCACACCTGGGGAGGAGGAGCTGCTGGAGGGGGGGCGGGCCGGACAGCCTGGAGCCTGGAGGGATGTGCATACACATCGTTATCTAAACAGCACATTCAGAGCTCCGTAGAGTCAGATGAGAGAGAGGAATGGGCGAGGGCCAGTACCTACCCAGAGGGAGAAAGCTCTCTGATTGGTGGGTTTTTAGAGGGCGCCGTTTGTCCTGTACTTGGTTGAGACAGGCAGGCTGACTACCACATCTGTCCTGGGTCCTGGAGGAGAGAGAAAGGGAGAGTAGGAGGGAGGAAAAGAGAGAGAAGGAAGGAAAGGGGGTTGGAGGAAGATTGAGTTGACTTTGTCCTCTTGGCTCTTGGGCCTCTTACAGAAATACTATGTGTGCAAGTTATGTAAAATGCTGCTGTGTAATTATAGAGTTTATTTTGGTGTTGGTACTGCCAACCTGGCATGCTAAGGCCTCTCCTGCCTTTCTATCCTATTCCCCTCCTCCTCTCTCCCCCCTCCTCCTCGTTACAGAACCACCTCACACACACACACACTTTACAGAACACACACACTCACAACACACACACACTGTTACAAAACCACACTCACACACACACCACTGTACCAGAAACCACACACTCACACACACACACACACACTGTTACAGGAACACACACACACACACACACTTTCAGAACACACACTCACACACACACACCGACTTACAGAAACACACGTACTGATAGACCACCACGAGTGTTGATAGAGACACACACCCTCCTCCTAGAACACACACACCTGTTACAGACATACACTCACTCACTGATATGAACACACACACACTGTTAAACACACACACAACACACTGTGTAAGAAAGACACACACGCCTGAGTAGAACACACACACACTGTTACAGAACACACACTCACTGATAGAACACATACACTGTTACAGAACACACTGTTAGAGAACACACACACTGTTACAGAACACACTGTTAGAGAACACACACTCACTGATAGAACACACTCACTGTTACAACATACACTCACTGTTAGAACACACACTCACTGTTACAGAACACACACACTCACTGATTGAGAATTGCCACACATCTGTCACAGAACACACCACACTGGCTAGAGAACACCACACTGTTAGAAACACACACTCACTGATAGAACACACACACTGTTACAACATACACTCACTGTTAGAACACACACTCACTGTTAGAACACACACTCACTGTTACAGAACACACACTCACCGTTAGAATGCACACATTGTCACAGAACACACACACACTGTAGAGAACACACACCACTTTAGAGAACACACTCACTGTTACAACATACACTCACTGTTAGAACACACACTCACTGTTAGAACACACACTCACCGTTAGAACACACACACTGTTACAGAAAACACACTCACTGATAGAACACACTCACTGTTACAACATACACTCACTGTTAGAACACACACTCACTGTTAGAACGCACACACTGTTAGAGAACACACTCAAAGTTAAAACACACACTCTTAACATCACTGTTAAAATACAAATGTTTCTGCAACACCCATACTATTAAGTCACACACACACTTAAGACATGTTCTTAGATCACACATGGAACAATCTCACACACACAACACACACACACACACACACGACACAGTTACAGTGTGTTTATGTTCCTCTGGTGCTGTTGATACCAACCTGCTAGTATTCTGAGGGTGCCATAAAGACATGACATACACACACAAAAGCACCACACACACACTCCCATCATCATGCTCACCCACACAATTAAACACACCCACAACACAACTCTGCACCCCAGCAGTAAGCGGTTTTGATTCTAGCTACAGACGGTGTGACCAGCAGGAGTTTTTGACATAGTCTCTCATGCCAGGGGCCAGAACATGGCATACGCGTATCCCCGGATTGCGTGGTAGTGTGTTGTGAGTGTGTGTGTGTGTAGTGTGAGGTGTGTGTGTGTTGTGTGTCCGTGTGTGTGTGTGTGTGTGTGCGCGTGTGTGTGTTCCGTGTGTGTGCAATGACACTGGTGCAATGGCGTGTGTGTGTGTGTGTGGTGTAACAGCAAATTCAGTGTGTGCGTACCTTGGCGTGCAAGGGCCGTCGCAACTACCAAGCATGGCTCCTGGGCTCCTCGCTCCTCGTCTTTAACTCCTCCTCCAGCTCCTTCCTCAGTTTGTCAGCAGCTCCCTCCATCAGGACCTTCTCCCTGGAAAACTACACACCACACACCACACACACCACTACACACACACACACACACCACACACCACACACACGCACACACACCAGGCACACAACGCACACGTTGCTCTGTTAAACCAAGTAAAATGAGGAAAACCCCACAACATACGGAGATAAACACACACCTGTCAAAGACCTCACAGACATGTCTGTTCTGCTCTGCTCTGGTCTGGCTGTCTACGTCTCCCTCTCTCGTGTCGTCTTACTCCCTCCCTCTTTGTCACATGGCTGCCTTCCTCCTCCCTCGCTCCCTCCTCTCCTCCCTCCCTCCCTCCCTCCCTCCGCTCCTCCATCCCTCGGTCCTCCCTCCCTCGCACCTCATGCCTGCATCTGATTGGCCCAAGACGTTCACCTGTCTGGCTCTTGATGTTTGCTATGTCATTATCGGGCCTCGCCCTTCCTTTCTCACACCCTCACCTGAACACACGCACACACTCGTACACACATTTGCATGTGGCTGACCTCATAGAAGACTGGCTAACTGGTAGGAATGTTCAGAATGTAGCCTCTTTGGCCTCTGACCACTTCCTGTCTGACCACTTCTTGCGGGCCAGAGACAAGTTTGGAGGGAGATGTAAACAAAATCCTGGTGTTAGCATTAGCATACACAGCTGACGGACAGTCATTGTTGTTGCTATTTCCAGCGAGGTAGAGTTGCGGTCGGGTTGGTATGGCTCGCTCATTAGCATTAGCATGGCTTTAGCAAGTTTAGCTAACCGAAGGCTAGCAGGCTGTGACTGGCATGAGCTTGGTTTAGCAAGTGTAGCACTAGCGTCAGGCTCAACATTGAACATCCAAAGTTCTGTTGTGGTCCAGAACCACAGACACAAATAAAACGGTTGCACCACTACAGGAAATGAGGTTTTATTTTAGAGACATGCCTAGACAGAGCCCGCACACACCCACACACCCTCGCACACGCACTCTCTACACGAACACCCTGTTTTAGTCTGCTATTGGCAGAGAGGCCATTTTTGCTCATCACAGATAGCTCACGATTCCTGGATTCCAAAGACTGACTTCCTGTTTGTTTGCTGTTTGTTTACATCACGGTGAGGCTCTGACCACCAAGGGTTCTGGTTGACCGTCCAACTTAATTACGATCGGAGAAAACGGCGGCCTCCTCGATGAGACGGACCAATCAGCACAGCGATGCTAGAAGCCCGAACGCGAGGAAAATAAAGATGAAGACCTCAGGTAAAGTCCATCGCGTCAAATCGTATCAGAAACTGAGATGATATTATCGAAGTGCAGTATTTTATTCCGTTTGTTCGCCGTGCTTAAAAGCCATGTCATCACTTTGATCTCGCTTGATCTGCATGTGGAATAACAGATGACGTACAGGTAGATTTGAAAAAGGTAGATTTAGATTGAGTCCAAATCATGTAATGTCGTCTGTTTCATGTGGTTTGTGAAAACACAGGTTGTTCTTTGACCACTAAAATAGGATGGAACTTCAGACCCTTGACCTGCCGCTCTTACATCCTCTACTTTATCCACCGCTTCAGTTAAAAGCATCTTACAGATAAACACGACTGAATTCGTAGGAACACGCGCGTCGTCATGTAAAGACGATCCCTTAATATAAAACGCTGTGTAAAAAACAAAACAATGATCAGATCATAGGATCTCATCAGCCCAAAGCCTCCAAACACGGCAGAACCTGCTGCCAAAGGTTAGAGGTCGTAGGTTATTCGTCTGACCGTTCACCCTCTCACAATGAGAAATGTCGCCGCTCAGGATATTTTTATCCGTTTTTAATCCTCTCGTCTCCGCGTGACTAATCTCCCCGTGGTCTGATGGCTCAAACATACACTGTAGACATGGACAACAGATGGAAGACTGAATGACTAGAGGAACGGAAAAAGACCTGAGGGAGGACAGAGAGATGGAAGCGAAAGAAAGAGGGAAGAGAGGGAGGACGAGAGATGGGAGAGAGAAAGAGCGCGAGAGGAGGGGAAGGAAGAGAAAGAGGAGGGGGCCAAAGAGAGAGAGGGAGGAGATAGGTGAGAGATAAAAGTAGACAGAAATAGAGAGAGAGGGGGGGGGTGAGTTCTGATCTATAGGAACCTGAGAGATGGACCGGGTCTCTGATCTCTTGTACAACCTCACTTACACTAATGAAGAGGTCTATATATCTACCCTCTGTAAACACACTCAGTAACACACACGCTGGCCCACACACACATTAACATGCTGTCACAGTCACACACTCACCTTCAAACCCCCCTCACTCACGGACACGCACACACACATGATTACACACAGAGTCATATATCCAAGCAGCAAGCCCAGGCAGGACAGTGAAAGCTTTTACATCTTTACCACTCTGCTGCCACTACTTTTAGACACCTCTACATTCTAAACACCTCTACATTCAAGACACCTCTACATTCTAAACACCTCTACAATCTAGACATCTCTACATTCTAGACACGTCTACATTCTAGACACCTCTAAATTCTACACATCTCTACATTGTAGACACCTCTACATTCTCGACACCTCTACATTCTAGATGCCTCTACATTCTAAACGCCTCTACATTGTAGACACCTCTACAATCTAGACATCTCTACATCCTAGACACCTCTACATTCTAAACACCTCTACATTCTAAACACCTCTACAATCTAGACATCTCTACATTCTAGACACCTCTACATTCTAAACACCTCTACATTCTAGACACCTCTACATTCTCGACACCTCTACATTCTCGACACCTCTACATTGTAGACACCTCTACATTCTAAACACCTCTACATTCTAAACACCTCTACATTCTAAACACCTCTACATTCTAAACACCTCTACATTCTAGACCATAAATGAAGGCTTCCAAGTGTTTTGTCGTACCGCAACTCCTCGACCCTGACACTGGGCTCATGTGAGGTGATAGACAGGTGGATGGAGGTGATAGACAGGTGGACGGAGGTGACAGACAGGTGGACGGAGGTGACAGACAGTTGGACGGAGGTGATAGACAGGTGGACGGAGGTGACAGACAGGTGGACGGAGGTGATAGACAGGTGGACGGAGGTGATAGACAGGTGGACGGAGGGGACAGACAGTTGGACGGAGGTGATAGACAGTTGGATGGAGGTGATAGACAAGAGGACAGAGGTGATAGACAGGTGGACAGAGGTGATAGACAGGTGGACAGAGGTGATAGACAGAGGGACGAAGGTGACAGGACCAGAGAGAGCAGTCCTACCTTGGAGGGCAGGACAGAGGTCTTGTGGTAGAAGCAGCAGAGAGCGGCTGCCAGAGTCTGGACCAGGTTGCACCTCTCAGACATGTCCGACTTCAGGAACTCAGAAAGTGTCGATCCACTGGCTGGGCTAAACCCCACGTCACTCACACATTTAGAGCCGCTTCTCGTTCTTCAGGCTCCCTCTGGTAGCCTTGGTGGTGCTCGCACACTCTCTCTGGCTACTGGAGCTACTGTAGCTCTGACAAATCACAGACAGCATCTAACAACAACCTTCCAACTCACTCAGCTCGCCGCTAGCTGGCACACACACACACACACACACACACATCCCATCAACATTGTGATAGCTCTCAGGAACATGCGCTTTTCCTGCCCCCCCCCAGCTCAGTTGCGGAAATTACACAGCCGGGTGTGTGTGTATGTGCTTGTGTGTGTGTGTGTGTGTGTGTGTGTATGTGTGTGTGTGTGTGTGTGTGTGTGTGTATCTCTGTGTGTGTATGTCTGTGTGTGTGTGTGTGTGTGTACCTGAGCGTCTTGCCACCTCCAGTGTGATACCCCTGGTCCTCCTCTATGACGTGGTGGATGAGGGGGGACGTGGCCAGGCGGGTAGAGTCAGCACCAGAACCAGGAAGTGGCATATCCCAGGGGTGCAGGGAGGCAGGGCTGGGGCCGACCACGCCCTTCCTCCTCCTGGGCAGGGTCCCATGGATGGACAGGGCGTGGTAGCCCCGGGGGAGCGGCAGGGTGCCCTGGGGGGCGGGCCGGGGACCCATGAGGTCCATGGAGGCGGTGAGGGTGGTGTGACGGGCGCCATGGGACGCCAGGCTCCGTGGCAGGCTGGCGAAGCGGCTCTCTGCCATGGCTCTCAGCTCTGAGGAGGAGGAGAAAAGAAAATCATCCAATCGCAGCTCAGCTTGGACACACCTTCCATTTACGGCTCCGAAGCGACATGGGAGGAGTTACGTAACCATGGAGAACCGTGGAGCCGGGTGGTCTATTGTTGTGACAACATCCTGGAGACATGTTGTGTGATGAGTATCTGATGTCTAGCATGCAAACACTCCCTCTCTCTCCCTCTCCTCTCTCTCCCTCTTCTCTCTCCCTCTCTTCGTCTCCTCTCTCTCTCTCCTCCTCTCCTCCTCTCCTCTTCTCCTCTCTCTCTCTCCTCTCTCCCTCTCCTCTTCCCTCTCTCTCTCTCCTTCCCTCTATCCCTCTCCTCTCCCTCCCTCTCTCTCGTTCCCTCCCTCTCTCTCTCTCCTCTCCTTCCCTCCTTCTCTCTCCCTCTCCTCTCTCCCTTCTCTCCTTTCCTCTCTCTCTCTCCCTCTCCTCTCTCCCCTCATTCTCTCTCTCCCTTCCTCTCGTCCTCTCTCTCTCTCCCTTCGCTCTATCCCTCTGCCTCTCTCTCGTCTCTCCTCTCTCTCTCTCCCTCTCTCCCTCTCTCTTCTCCTCTTTCTCCTCTCCTCTCTTCCTCTCGCTCTCTCCCTCCTCCTCTCTCATCCTCTCCTCTCTCTCCGTCTCCTCTCTCTCCTCTCCTCTCTCTCCCTCTCCTCTCTCCCCTTCCTCTCTCCCTCTTCTCTTTCCCTCTCCCCTCTCTCCCTCTCCTCTCTCTCCCACTCCTCTCTCACCCTCCCCTCTCTATGTCTCTGTCATTCTGTTCTGTGAAGATGCCAGCCCCCCCCCTCTCTCTCTTTCTCTATCTCTCTCTCTCTCTGGTCTTTGTCTCCCACTCTTCACAAAGGTCATTCTCTCTCTTTCCGTTCCTCTATCCATCTCTGTGCCTCCTCCTCCTCCTCCCACACTGCCACTAAAACCCCCACCCACCCCCACCACACAACACACACACACAGCTCACAAACATACATACACTTCACCCACACAAACTGTGTTTGGTTGGCCTTGGGTTTGGGGACACACTAGCATCAAATGGAGAAGGCAAATTAACTGTAAACATAAACTCAAAGAAAACCAGTCTCCTCTCCTCTCTTCTATCTTCCTCTCTCCTCTTCTATCTCCTCTCTCCTCGTCTATCTCCTCTCTCCTCTCCTCTTCTATCTCCTCTCTCCTCTCCTCTCTCCTCTCCTATCTCCTCTCCTCTTCTATCTCCTCTCCTCTTCTATCTCCTCTCTCCTCTCCTCTTCTATCTCCTCCTCCTCTCCTCTCTCCTCCTCTCTCCTCCTCTCTCCTCTCCTCTTCTATAGTCTCCCTCCTCTCCTCTCCTCTTCTATCTCCTCTCTCGTCCTCTCTCTTCCTTTCTCCTCTCTCTTCCTCTCTCATCTCCTTTCTCCTCTCGTCTCTGCTCTTCTCTCTCCTCTCCTCTTTCTTCGCCTCTCTCTTCTTCGCTCCTCTCCTTCACATGGTATATGGTTGGCCTCTCATTACAACACCACGACACACAGTCAAACATAAACACCTCACACACACACCAACACTAGTCTCTGGAAAACGAGAAGGGACTGAATTAACTAGAGGAAACTGGCTGCCCTTCCTGCTACTGAAGACTCCCCCAAACACACACACACACACACAGCAGTGCATTACAGAAGCCCCGTGGCCAGCCTTTCAGTCCAGACCCCCCAGAGAACAATGACAACTGTCACATGACTAGTTCAGACTCGTCCTTTGTTGAGATCTCTCGCTCCTCGCCCTCTTTGGAGAGAGAGAGTGGGAAAGAAAGGGAGTTGGAGAGAGAGAGGGAGGGAGGGAAGAACAGAGAGAGGGAGGGAGGGATAAGTCCAGCTGAGAGCTGTAGACTTTAGGCTGTTAGACTGTGACATATTAATCACATACTTAATAAAACCTACACCAGTAGCTGCCACTCCACTTCTTTTTTTCACACACACACACACACACTTACACACACACACACACTTACACACACACACACACACAAACATACACACACAAACAGTTACTATTGTATATCTCCACGGTTAGAAGCATGCTTATGTTGTTTGTGATGACATCAGTGTTTGAGCACTCTCGGTACAATACACATCACAGATACACACACAGCACACACTGTAGACACACAACTCACACACACAGCATACACTGTAGACACACCTCACACACACAGCATACACTGTAGACACACAACTCACACACACAGCACACACTGTAGACACACCTCACACACACAGCACACACTGTAGACACACAACTCACACACACAGCACACACTGTACAGACACGCCACTCACACACACAGCACACACTGTACAGACACGTAACTCACACACAGCACACACTGTACAGACACACACCACACACTGTAGACACACAACTCACACACACAGCACACACTGTACAGACACGTAACTCACACACAGCACACACTGTACAGACACACACACGACACACACACACAGCACACATTGTACAGACACGCAACTCACAAACAGCACAGACATCGGACGGATCCCGGAAAAACAGCAGTAACCCAAACACAGTACACACACGTCTAGTAAAGACAGACACAGCACACACACAGCACACACTGTACAGACACAGCACACACACAGCACAAACCTAGTTAGACAGACAGACTCCGTTCGTCCTGACTGACCTCTCTGGACAGGAAAACCCTCCTCACTCGTCTCCTTCCCTGTCAATCCTCTTCTGATATCTGTGTTCTGTGTTCATCTGTGTTCTCTGTTCTGTGTTCTGTGTTCATCTGTGTTCTCTACAGAGTTGCCTTCATTCCCCTCGGCTGCCCTCACGCTCTCTCACACTCGCCGGCAACAACAAGTAGGAGACACACACAGGCTTTGCCCCCTCTTGGTCCTCCTTACACACACACACACACTCTCTCTCTCTCTCTCTCTCTCTCTCAAGGGAGTGATTTACAATCTCTAAACCACCCCTTCTGAGATGGGAGGAGCCCCCCCCCCCTGTCCTAACCTTAACTCTGCCCCCCAGCACTGAAAACGTCTGTCTCTCTTTGTATCCCCTCTGCCTCTCCTCTCTCTCTCTCTCTCTCTCTCCATATATATATATATATATACTATACATATAATCCCTTTTTCCTGCTCTCTCTCTCTCTCCAGTACTACCAGTTTCAGATCCCACCTCACTTGAGAAACACACAGAGGTTCAAGCACGCGCACACACGCAAACAGTAGCATGTTATGGTGGTGCGAGCGAGCGAGCAGGCGAGCATGCGCTTCCCCCCCAGACAAATCAAGCTGCTGTTTGTCTTGGCCGACCTTACGGAACTATCCTCCTAGTCTTTGTCCTCCCATTGTGTCCTCATGATAACACCCAGTCCTGTGTGTGTGTGTGTGTGCGTGTGTGTGTGTGTGCGTGAACTTGCTTACATCTGCGTTAACAAAAGCCTTCAACACCTGAGTCCAAGTGGGAGAAAAGCATGCACACTCACTCTTTCCCCCACCCACACCCACAGACACACACACACACACACACACACACACACACATACTCACAACACACACACACACACACATAGCTCACCCACCAACTCACAACACACCACACACCCACCACACACACAGGAGAAACCTCTGAAATTAGTGGCAGCGTCTCCTGTTACTTTGCACCATCCAAAATTTCATTCACCTGTCAGCGCCTCTGGGCTCTATATCACAAGACTCTGGGCAAGACACACACGCAGAAATATGTAATACAACACACACAAACACAAAAAACATGTAACGCAACACACACACCGCAACATGGAATGTCTGACACACACGTACAGGAAAATATGAAAGATAACACACACGGAAATCGAGTTTGAGGTCCTGAGAATTTTATGTTTCGTGTTGTTGTTGTTGCTGTGTAAGAGCGTTATATAGCGGTCATATTTATTTGGCGTACGTGTGTGACTGAACGAATCATAATCCAGATGTTTACAGCCATGTCCACAAAGCCAGTGGGTTTGTGACTAGCAGAGTAGCCATTTCCAGGAAGCGCTCACATCATGTCAGTCTAACACAGAGGTCTATAATCTGCAGGTGACTAACTTGACTAATGCTGCGCAAATAGATCGTATCCCACTGAGTCACGTTGCC